>CAJNOJ010000993.1:0-12673 GCA_905250025.1 Adineta ricciae
ATAAACTTATGTAGATTTCTATTTGAAATCATTGTTAAGAGAATGTCGACGACACAAGCTCCAAGAAAACTTCGTGATGCAGGTCAATTGCAATATCTTTGAATGGTTCAATCATAAAAAGATGCAATCTTCCATTTAGAACTTACTGCACTCAAAGCCAGTTCAAGACTCAATGAAGAAGGTAAGACAAATCTGTTACGAATGACTGATCATTGTGAACTCGAACGTTCTTTCTTTCATGAAAATGATTTTAGAAATACAAAGCTTGTTTGAAGTGAGAAAAGAGAAAGATTTCCTTTGAGATTAGTTTCATTTTTTCCAAGAAATTTCAAGCGATGGATGAATCTGGTACGGACAAAATGAATAAAGAGCAAGTTGTGAAATTCTACATAGAAATTGGTAGTGATCGTGGTACAGATGAGCGCATAGCTAAGTATGTTCATAGAGAAATATTTGTTTCATATTCATTTCTCACAAATGATCGATTTTAGTAATATTTTTGGTATCGTGGATCAAGATAATGATGATTTACTTAATTTTAGTGAATTTGTTTTGGGTACTGGGTGATTCCATGGGACTTGTGACACGTTTACACGGACCCTCACCAAATCGCTTGAAACTTTCAGGACGCATATAATAATCAATTCTAAGACTTTTTTGCTCTTGGACGAAAGTTCTAGGACGTTTTGTTCAAGAGCTGTAGCCCCAATACTAAGTACCCTTCGGAACGGATTTTTAAAGTACCTTTTTCTTTCTAACACGCATAGTTTTGCACCACTTTGTGCTGTAGAACTTCTGACGATATATTTGGATTCCTCATGATCAGGGCTACCAGAATCACTCCTTTTCATAAGTTTTTGGATTCGTCTCAGAACCACGGGGCTCTGGAAACCCTTTTCAACCGCCGAGTATTGCAGGCTTGAAATCTCCACAACTAGAGAACTCTGGACTTCGTGGAACATCTCATTTGATAGAGCATCAAAAGATCTATCGAATCATGTGTGCGCCGTCGGACGGGAGTAAGGTTTCACCGAGATAGGGTCTCCAGAAAACTTACATGGGTTTTTGAGAAAATAAAATTTTTTTTTCGTGAAATTGGTTAAAATATATGTGAAAACACTTTGTTTTATAAATGCTGTCGTTATAGTTCGTGAAAGATTCCTTGTCTCTATCAATATTCCTTAAAGATCTCTGAAGAACTATCTTAGATCTATGCAATTTTTCACTGCTACACGTGTTAATAGGTCAGTACTGCAATGTTAATATTTTTATAATAAGAAAAGCCTGGTTTTGGAAGCATGAGAAGCGGAAAAAGACGCGGAAGAATGAGTTAAAGAGCAAATGTTTTTGAGTCTAAGCTACTGGATGTTGTACGGCAATCGATACAAATCGCCATTAGAGGATCAAATTGATGAAAATTACGAATTCCGCGAATCCCACCTGTTACAAGAGGCAGGACATCTCGTACGTACTATCGCGGCATCATCTGTAAAAGAAAGTCTTTTCACATATATTTCAACCAATTTCAAGAAAAAAAAATTTTATTTTCTCAAAAACCCATGTAAGTTTTCTGGAGACCCTATCTCGGTGAAACCTTACTCCCGTCCGACGGCTCATACATGATTCGATAGATCTTTTGATGCTCTATCAAATGAGATGTCCCACGAAGTCTAGAGTTCTCTAGTTGTGGAGATTTCGAGCCTGGAATACTGGGCGGTTGAAAAGGGTTTCCAGAGCCCCGTGGATCTTAGAGGAATCCAAAAACTTATGGAAAGGAGTGATTCTGGTAGCCCTGATCATGAGGAATCCAAATATATCGTCAGAATTTCCATAGCACAAAGTGGTGCAAAACTGTACGTGTTGGAAAGAAAAAGGTACTTTAAAAATCCGGCCCAAAGGGTACTTAGTATTTGGGCTACAGCTCTTGAACAAGACGTCCTAGGACTTTCGTCCAAGAGCAAAAAAGTCCTAGAAGTGACTATTACATAAGCCCGGAAAGTTTCAAACGATTCGGTGAATGTTGTGTTTTTTTGTCACAAGTACCATGGAAGTAGCCATATCTGTTGATACTTGGTCGATTGCTGAAAAGCAAAAGTTGAGACTAGCAAATTGGCTTGTATCCAAAAGAATATAAGTTAATTTGTTTTTCGATTGATTTAGCCTCACCCTCAAACGCACAAATCTCTACTCTTTTTTTTATCAAAAAAAACAATCTTATACATATATACGAAATTATCCGAGCCCACACACATACTGTGCACGCACTGAAATAATTGCCTTTTAGACTTGAATATCTTCACATCCTGATGAAATAAAAAAAAAGATAATTTGAGATTCTACCCAAATTTATGCACGTAACTATTCAACTATATAATGGGAAATTTCGTCCAACCTACTCAAAAACCCAATATTTTAACATTCCTTCACATAAAAAACGAAGATAATCTTCGACCTACTCAAATACCGTAAAGAAAAGAGCAAAGATCGTTCCCTTCAAAGCGACTATATAAACCAACTACATAGAAGCTACTCAATATAAAACATCCACCAAACATCAAGTAAATCCACAGCTCTTAGTCCATCGTAGGACCAACTACACAACAATACATTAAAAAAGTAAGAAGCTGAATATTCTCCATTATCTATTAGATTTACATCTCCAACACAACCATGCGACTCAATGTGATTAAGATTAGTTATTTGAGCTATTATAGCTTCGAAATGATTGGCTTGAATCATATTTGGCACAGTGCCATCTGATGAGTCCACTGAATATGGATGAAACCGGTCATGGCAGACAGTCTCACCCTTATTTACAGCCTTCGCTAGTAAGAAAATCATTAATTAGTAATTTTTACTATTCTAACTTACTCTAATATTGTATTTAGGATAGTATATAGATAGATATTATCGACTACTATCTTGATCTAGCGTTGGTCTAACTTAGTCTAATGTTCAGACACATAAAAGTAGTCAATGAATAACTTCATCAGTAACGAATTACTATTTAGTACTTTTTATCACTATAGTATATCCGAATATAGCATCTAAGGTAGTCATTCGATAGAGCTTGACGAGCTCTATCCATCCTGAAAGTTTTGTCATATGGTCCTATCAATGAGCGAATCCATACAGGTTTTAGTGAGAAATACTAGTAAAAACTAGTGTATTTAGTGATTTTTACTACTAAAGTCTATCTGAATCGGGATAAAAAGGTGTTCATTCGATAGAGCTCGTCCAGGTCTATCGATCCTGAAAGTTTCATTGCTTGGTCCCGTCAATAGGCGAATTCATTCATGTGTTACTGAATTTTCCGCATTTTTTACCTATTTTTTACTAGCTTTTTGGACTTTTTTACTATAAAGAAAGGTCTTTTGGGATAAATAAATACACCATTCGATAGAGCTCGTCGAGTTACATCTTGGTCCGATGTTGGTCCCGTTTGGTCCCGTCATCAGGCGAATCCATTCAAGAAAAACTCGAATCCGAGCCTAAGATAACCTGCGTGAAAATCATCGAAACTGCAAACGCCACCTACGAGTAGGACTAAGAACTGGCGGTGGAATCGAAAGGTGAAGATTAATTCAAAAGTTTCAGATCGTCAGCGTATAACGAATAATAGAAAAGATTCAGTAAAATTAGAATAATTAAGTATTTTGAGAATGTAGAATTGAATTTGATCGACAACTTACATTCTTATCTTCAAGATTTTCGAACAATCTATCATATTTGTATTTGCATCAACACTAACAGTACTATAAGTGGATCTTTTTCAAATGAAGCATCATTCAACGGTTAATATATATAAGAAAAATAATTTGTTAGTTGAGTTTTATAATTCATTATTAGATATTTTTATAGAAAAAATACTATAGACATGAGGTATATGTTAAAATGATTCCGAGGCGGATTTAATTCTGTCAATAAGCAATACTGCGGAATAGAATATGTTCTCTGACGTGCTCATTCACATATACATGACAATAACTCTAATGCTATCATATTTCTGTCATTCGATATATCAAAGAGATAGAGAAAATACTGATTTAGTTTGCCTTAATAGTTTTAGATACGATTACTAACATAAGAAACGTATCAAACTCTATCATTGAATATAATCGATCTTGAATGACTGAAAAAAATGCTGTTGATATATTCGCTTAGTTGGTATGTCGTATATGCTGTGCACTTTGAACGTCGAAATATGTATTATATAGGCGATAAACAAGACAATCATTGCCTGGATTATTTTGTTTCATTTGAGTATCAATGGATGGAACAATTTATTTCATATTGTTTCCGATCTTCTGTACAGAGTTCTCGTATACTTTATGCAAATTTCAATAATACAGCTGATCATCATTTTACTTTCAAAATGTTATACGAACGGAATATAACTAGCCAGGAATTACTTCAATGGTCATCGACTATTGATCTTGCAGAGCGTTATCAAATTTATATAGAAGATGCGAAAAACGTTCTTTCTTTCGAAGACGAACAATTTTTGTTTTATAACTGTTCATGGCCTTGGTTTGGACCTTTTTGTCAGTTTGCATTTGATGATCCTCATGGATCCTTCAATGTTCTTATTTCAAGTTTTTTCCTAAACAAAATACTGGCTTATGATAACTCAATGATCACATGCTATGCACATTTACAATGTGAAACATTATTAACATGCCTCGATTGGCGTGATATATGTGATGGAAAAATGGACTGTTTAGATGGAACGGATGAGTTTGACTGCTGGCCACTCGAAATGAATCAATGTAATGCTAAAGAATATCGTTGTCACAATGGTCAGTGTATACCAGAAGATTTTTTGTTGGATGATGATGTTTATTCGGATTGTCTAGATCGAAGTGATGAACCAATAAATCGCGAGTTTTCATGGTCATGTTTTCAAAATCCTTCTTTTCCTTGCGAAGAGCGTACATGTCGTCCGGGTATTGAAGAATTTTCCTGTGGAGATGGTCAATGTATTTCAGAAATGGGTAGAACTTGTTTTAATGGAAAGGGTCATCTTTTATCGAACGACTCATGTTTGGATGCAATGAGTTGTCTGATGAAAAGTGTTGATAGTTTCGATAATGAAGAGTGTAATCAAATTTGTTCAAACACGAATTGTATTTCTGATTACTGTCCAATTTTATTCGAATTTCCTGCTGAACCTGTTCTATTTGGTCATGTGCGTTTAATCTTTGAAACTGAAAAAATAATCAATAACATCTTCTTACCATCGTATGTATGCTATAATGAAGAATTATGTCAACATTTTTTACCGATCACCATTTATTTGAATGGCTCTGCTTGTCGTCACATTGATCAGTTTAATCGAGTAAATAATATAAGAGATTTCAAATCATTTATTACGTATCTCAAATCTATTTTTCGTCCGTGTGCTGTTGTTCCAATCGAAACTTATGATTGTAATCATAAAAACGCATACAAATGTATGAATTCTACAAAATGCATTTCGAAATATCGTCTTGTAGATGGTATTCAAGATTGTCCATATCACGATGATGAAAAATACAATGAAAGCTGTGAACTAGATGATAAACATCATCGTTTTCAATGTTTTAATGATGAAAAACGATGCTTGGCACGTTCGGCCGTCGGAAATGGCTACTCTGATTGTCCAGAACGTGATGACGAGGAACCAGATAATATGTTCACTAAACAACATATCTATTTTCAGACAATTTGTAATGGAAACCAAGAGCTCATTCCTGTCATGGTCGACGGACAAAATGAAACTGATGAAACCGAATGTCAATTTTGGCCATGTAATAGCACATATAATCGGTGTAATCAATTTTGGTCATGTTATAATGGAGTAGATGAAATTAATTGTAAAGATTCGATTTGTCCATCTTTTCAACATACGTGTGTTTTTTCAAATGATCATACTAAATTACAATGTTTATCCCTTAACCGAACTGGTGATGGTATTATTGATTGTCTTGGAGCGTCAGATGAACGTCAATATTGTCGAATGCTTCATCCAAATGAACAATATAAACGTTTTTATTGTTCGAATGATACGAAATGTATTGCTACATATAAGCTTTGTGACGGAATTCGAGATTGTAAGTTTGGTGATGATGAACAATTCTGCACGAATAATACAATATCGTTAGAAGTACCCTTGTGTAACCGCCCTACAATGGGAATGGAAGAAAGATTGTGCAGTATAATTGATGTAGTAATAAGAAAAAAAGTTTATTTCACAACCCAGAACATACCGATTTATCCACAAAGTTTGACTAATAATATCACTAAGCAATATTCTATTGACATTCAAAATCCCATGCTTAAAAGTAAATTAAATATTGGTAACGAAAATGATGAGAAACAGCGATGTAATCGTGGATTAGATATTCGCGTACGAATGAACGATAATGGAAACGAATCCTATGAATGTCTTTGCCCACCTAGTTACTATGGAGATACATGTCAATACCAAAATGAACGAGTTAGTGTCTCTTTTGAACTGCGTGTTGCATCGGATCGACGTACACTTTTTGTTGTCTTAATTCTACTAATTGATCATGAAGGAAAAGTTCATTCACATGATCAAATCGAATATTTACCTGTTGAACATTGTCATACAAAATTTCATGTTTATTTACTTTATTCTACACGACCAAGAGATAATACAAAGAATTATTCTGTACGCATTGATATATTCAATAAACTGACATTAAATTATCGAGCAAGTTGGATTTTTCCAGTTTTGTTTCCATTTTTACCCGTATATCCTCTGGCAATTCAACTTACTATTCCTCTTCTATCTGTTCAATCAACACAACATTGTCCATTGTCATGCATTCATGGTCAATGTTTAAAATATACAAATGCAGAAAATGCATACTTCTGTCGATGTAATCATGGGTGGTCAGGTAATCAATGTTCGATTGCTTATCAATGTAATTGCTCATCAGATTCACTCTGTATCGATCAATCCATATGTCTATGTCCTGTCACTAAATTCGGTTCATTATGCTATCTCACTCGTATTGCATGTGAAAGAAGTTTATGTTTCAATAATGGTCTATGTGTACCGAACGATGCACGTCATGAAATATCGGATGGACTTAAGTCTAGTTATAGCTGTATTTGTACTGAAAATTTTGAGGGCGATCGATGTGAGTTTCGTAAAACTCGTCTTGATATATCGTTCGGAAAAAAGATTGCTATTCCAGAATCATTGTTTATTCATTTTATTGAAACATTTAAGAATTCAAAGCACAGTCAAACAACAATAATGAAAAGAGTTTCACCGTATCAAACTGAACTTACAGTTTACACAACAACTGAATTCGAAGTCGCTTTGGCACAAATTCGAAACAGCTATTATTTGATTGTTCTTCGAGAATTATCTTCTACCCCAGAGGATATTTCGACACAAATTACTATTTCACAAAAATGTGTCTCCATTCGACAATTATTCAATACAACAATTGCCAATCAACATTTGTTACGGCGTATAAAACGTTATCACATTCCATGTCAACAGCAAAATGAACTAGTCTGTTTCCATGACGATGTTTATTTTTGTCTGTGTGATTATTCGCGATACGCTAACTGTTTTGAATTCAATTTTAACATTACATATGACTGTCATGGATTAAATCCATGTGAAAACGGAGGTCACTGTTCCCAAGATAAGCGAACATGTCCAACATCGGTCATTTGTGCTTGTGACACGTGTTTCTATGGAACACGATGTCAATTTTCAACACAAGGTTTCCATCCATCATTAGATGGAATTCTCGGCTATCAGATACGTCCAAATCTTGCTTTAAGTCAACAATCGATCGCTGTAAAAGTATCCATAGTTCTTACTATAACTATATTCATACTGGGTATAATCAATGGATTCTTGTTAATGATGACGTTTCGTAGAAAACAAACACGTAATATCGGCTGTGATTTATATCTATTTATATCATCGATAATTTCTCTGATTATGATGCATATATTTCTATTAAAAACTTGCTTTCTTATTTTAATACAAATGAACTTGATTACAAATCGTTTATTTATACTTTTACAATGTCGATCTGTTGACTTTATAATTCGTAGTTTCATAAGTATAAGTGATTGGTTACATGCTTGTATTGCCATCGAACGAATAATGGTCTTAAAAGAAGTTAGTTTTAACAAGAAAAGAAGCAAAGAAGCAGCAAAATGGATAATTGGTATTACCATTCTTGTTGTTACTTGCACAAATACTCATGAACCACTATATCGTCATCTCATAGACGACGACGACGAACAGCGAACATGGTGTGCGATTAGATTATCATCATTAGGTCAAGTGTTTGATTCGACTATCAATCTCCTTCATTTTCTTCTTCCATTTTCTATTAACGTGATCTCTGCTTTGGTTATTATTGTCATTACTGCTCGCACACGATCAAATGTCCAAAGGAAACAAACATATAAGGAACACTTGTATCAACAACTAGAAAAGCACAAACATCTTCTCGTTTCACCATGTATTCTCATAGTTTTAGCATCGCCTCGTCTTATCATCTCACTTACATCCGAATGTATGAAATCGGTTCGAGATCCATGGTTATTTTTGAGTGGCTATTTTGTTTCATTTTTTCCTTCAATAGTAACGTTTCCTGTATTTGTTTTACCTTCACAAGTATACAAAGGATACTTTTCTCAATCAATCCAATCATTACATTGTCGCTAATTAGAGAGTGGGATGATGTTGACCAAAATAAGCTACTTTTACATACGAACTCGCACTTTCAAACTCACTTAGTAGTTCAGTTTGAGGATGTGTTTGGAAAAGAGATATTCACATCCACACTCTTATCTCTTGGGATGCCTTTAGCATCAATGAGGTCTTTAATCAAGATTAAATATATGATTGTACTAGTTTCTTTTATTGTTATTTGGCTTATTTTAAAGCCTTTTTATTGCAGAAAGGAAAATGAGTATTCTCTTTCTTGTATAGAGAAGAGTCTTGTGAACATAAATTGTTTGAGTATTTGCGCCGGACTAATTGATGATAGACTAATCTCGAAACAAAATTATTAGTTTCCGTAAACTTTCAAAGCAGAATAAGCGAGATTGAAGAATATCAATCTAAAGGCTGATCAGTAAGTTTCGACCCTTCTTTGTCAATTAATGTTATCTACATGAATACATATGTAGATAGTTGACTAAAATATACACTTTCGTAGAGAATGAGAAGGGTTATCATCTGGAAAAAAATGATTGAAACTCTGTCGTAGATATGAAAAGTTCTGATCATCTCATTCATGACGAATAAGAAAAAACACGTTACATTTTTTCACTGAAGAGTCCGAAATATGCTCATTTATAAATCAATATAAATAAATCGATTTATAAATCATAAATTTTTTCGTCCGAAATTTAAGGCAGTTATAAACATTTTGTGTATTTATAAATTCACTGGTGATTTATAAATTCTCATTGGTTTATAAATTCTTCAGGATTTATAAATCTCTTTGTAGTTTATAAATCTGTTTGATTTATAAATATATCCGTGACTTATGAATAAATCCATGATTTATAAATGCAGATTTGACTTGTAAATATGCAGACAATTTTTTTATCGTGAATCGGTTTATAAATTTGGTGAACGTCTGACTCTTTCTAATTGTTACACTTGAAGTATGTTGATAAGTCATAAGTGCACGGTCAACTGATGAATTTGATAGAAAAGTATAAGGCGGAAAAGTTGAGTCCAAGCACATTTACGAGTGAAACTTGAATCGATTCTAGCCAATATCATAGGAATTTTCAGAAAGGTATGTGCCATTAGTTGAAAGTAAAAGATGATTTTAATTTTGTTTCAGATTATTATTCTTTTATTCAACAGTGTTGAGCTCGTTCGACATTTTCCTCACAGAAAGCGTATTTGAACAGTGAAAATAATTAGTGTGAGTCGAAGATTAATATAAACCAGATTGTCATCTACAATCACTAGTCGACATATCAGTAAGCATAGCAATGTAGCAAAAAGATCGTTAATGAGACATAGCATCTCTCAAAAGACCATCTACGTCATAATCATCGACATGTTCATCACATTCAGTCATCTCTTGTTCTTCATCGAAATTCGACTTGTCTGGTTGATCAAAAAGACCGGCTTCAACAAACACTGCATGAAGATCTTGATCGTCTTTGTTCATCGTTTTTTCCATACGAAGCAGATCATTATCATCCACAGATTTCATGTCAATTACATCTGATTGTGTCATTTCTTGAAGTATTTCTTGATATTCACTAGAATATAAAGTTCATTTAATCTTGTTCACCGCGAAGTATGACAGTGAAGCTGACTCACCTCATAGTTCGTTGAAATTCATCTGCTGTCGTATTAGACATGGTGGTGTCAGAAAGGTTACCGTCCGATCTGATTTCTTCACCTAAAGCATCTTCTATTATATTAATATCAACTTGAGTATCTTCCGAGTTGTGCTTGTAGAATGTATGGATTTTGGCTATTGCTTCCAATGTAAATGGGCTTAAACGATTTCTTCGTTTCGAATGCTGCCAACTGAGGATGGAAAACAGGCGTTCTGGCATAACGGAGTGTGGAGTAATTGAAAGAAAACGTAATGCGATTTGTTGTAAACAAGATCCATGAGTATGGTCGCGTATCATACACCACCAGGTTGATGGAGTATCCCCTGTTAACACATTGGTCTAATAAGGAAAACTGTGAAGAAAGACAAAAGGTATACTTACCCTTACTGTAAATCAATGAATACGGTCCAGCTTTGATTTCGTACCGTTGAAGAGCACCAATCACATTTTTTGTCACCGATGAATTGTTTCCGATGAGCTTGCTGTATTCAGCAATACAGCGATAAACGGTCGATCGACTTTCAGAAAGGAGACCAGCTCCACGATATTTAGGATGCAAATAAAAACATGTGAGATAAAAAGGATTTTGAAATTCTTTGAGACGAATTTTTGCAACCTTGCTCACATATCGGTTGAAATCGACGTAATCACATTGACTAGAAAAATCATTCGTTATGACGTAAAGATATGCAAGAACTAAATGACAGTCAGCTAGTGTTGCTCCTCGACTTTGGATCAACGTTACTGCATAAGAAAGTACTTTCATGATAGAATAAAGTTGCTCGATGTCCGTAAAGAATGTCCGATGAGAAATAATGTTCACAATCTTTGCTGGTAAGTTGTCCTTTTCGATAGACACCATCATTTGTAAGGGCGTTTTTAAAAGAAGAAAAGAACGAAGACAATCGGCGACACTTGTCCATCGCGTCACCACGATTGTATCTAATGTTTCTTTATTGCACTTAAGTCGCATTGATTCTTCCTTTAATTTGGCTTTGAATGCGTGTGAATGGTTAGAATAAGATGTGATTGTCGTAATTTTTGAAATAATTCTAAAAGCAGTTGAATGTTTGACGACATCCACTAAAAAAACGACACAGCTATCCGTATTGTATATTTGCCGCATGAATTATTAGAGCAGGAGAAGCTTACCAGCGATTAAGTTGATCGCATGAGCGAAACAACGAAAATCTAGAATATGCCGATAAGCTGGCTTTGCGATGAATAAGTTCCGCAGTTTTTCCATTACATTAGGGTTATCCGTAACAATTGCAACGATCTTTTCAGCAATATTGAATGTTGTCGACGCTCTGCGTAGAACAATTTCAAGACGTTCAAGCAGAAACTCAGCAGTATGACTATAAGCACTTAAATCAACAAGCGACAGAACAACGGCACGACGATTTTCAGTAATAACGTTGAATTCATAGAGTGATCTATGACTTTGATCTGTCCATCCATCGAGATTAAGTGTTAAATAAGACGCTTCCGTAAGAATCGAATCATTCATTTTTTCGACATAAAGAAGTTCATTCATGAGGGTTTGACGCGTCAGTTTCATCTTATCCGGTGGACAATATGATGGATTTAACTTTTGAATTAAATCTAAGAAGTAAGCACTGGTCACGACTTGAAAAGGTATGCTATTCATGATGAGTGCTTTCAATAAAGTTCGATCGATGTCGAGTTTTTCATTAGGAGAAAGGATTCGAGATCCATACTGATCCATTTTCATTTGCTTCTTCGTTGATGATGCGTCGTACAACTAAAATAAATCAAGAAAAATTTTCTTATCGGAATCTTATTGTAAGAATACTTCAACAAAGTGCAGTTAGTTTGAGATGGTTATAAAAAAGGTATAGTTTACCTGGACTAGACGCTTTGCACTCTTCGGTGATTGATTTTGTTGGTCGATTTCTGTTAGCTTTGCGATGGTATCAATGCGTGCAGTAGGATTTTGTATAACCAGCGCATCACATTGACCGGCAATGTGATTGTACATCATTGGTATTTTTGCGTAACTGAGTAATATCTTGCAATACCGACAACGAGCTTTTCTATATCCACCTGTTTTTGCTTCGCCTTCATCGATAAAATGAGACCAAATATAATTACGATTACGTCCGCATGTCTTAGGCGAAGAAGTATTGAATGAGCTTGAGGAAATACTGAGTTCCGAATTTGATGTTTCATCGCCAGTATTATCGTCAATCAGTGTAATAGGTGAAGTAGCCATTATAATAAGAGTTGCACCACTGTTTCGTGTGAAAGTATTGATTCTAAAAATCGAGTTTCGTTGGATTGTTAAGAT
>CAJNOJ010000994.1:1860-12501 GCA_905250025.1 Adineta ricciae
GCTCATATGGTTGCGAATGGTACAATATAGATTATGTTCGCGTTGTTTATATATTGAATTCTGGTGCTGGGAAACAATGAGGTGAATGGGTAGTAACATCGGATTAGGGTGACATCTTATGGAATATTAGAGATCGTGTGTTTAGTTCTTTATTGGAGAGTGCTGTTGGCACGTGGTTCGCTTTTGTGATGAATCACACAACGCTAGACAAGAGATTAAGATGGCCCTTCTGGTCTAATTGGATTAGGACATCTTCCCGGGTAACAGAAGGTGTGGGTTCGAGTCCCACGAAGGTAATTTTTTTCGATTTCTCTGTCTCTTTCGCTGATGTCCCTATAGTTTGAGCTAACACATGTGGCTTTTTGATATGAGATATATCATATCGGTGCTAATTTGGCTTTAGTGTGATGTTGCGCACGTGTTTAAACTTGAAATCTGATTTTGGGTGCTTAGGTATGTTTTGAAAAGTTGAAGGGGTTTTTTTGAAATATTTAAGTAGTGTAGTACGCTTGGTGTACGGTTGCGGCAGTTGTACACTGTCCCTGAGCATTGGGAATCCTCGCTTCACTGTTAAGCTCTCCGCAGTTTTGCTGCACGCTTATTTGCATGCTATCACCGCTGTGATAAGCCCTTGACACCCACCACACACCTTCATTTTGCTGATAATCCTTCTGCACTCATAGTGCGCCCTCACATTGATATCAACCCATCCGCACCCACCCCACATCCTCACATTGATATCAACCCATCCGGACCCACCCCACACCCTCACACCCTCACCCTCACACACACCCACACCCTCACCCATCTCAACATACCTATCACACGTGCTCAGACTGGTATGGAATGGTTGAAACACTTGGATAGATGAAGAGTTGAACGAATATTGAAATTGAAATTGCATGTTAGACATTTATGGATATGAGAGTGGTGAGATCTGTACTGATATCATATATGGTTTCGTATGAAAGTGGAAAGATCGATACTGTGACTATGGATTGTTAGAAGAATGATTCTGTGATCAAAGGTTAGACGCGATAGGCTTTTTGTAGTTTATTTTAAAAATTTTTAATCTATGATGATCAGGCAAAATCATGGTATGTATTGTTTAGGAATAGTGAAAGTACAAATGCCAGGCAACGTATTAGTCAGCTTTATTGATAACAACAAAATACATGACATAAAGATGAATTATTTTCAAGTTAGAGATCACAATCAGAGTCACCGTTAGTCTAAGGAATATGAAGAAAAAGACACAGTTAGTTGAGAAAATGAGGAGTGTTATTGTTTGTAGTTACTTTTGTGTTTGGATAGGTAAGATCACTGGCGATAACACCAACGCCATGCTCGAGTTGATAATCATCGAGTTGGATATTCTCTGGAACGTCGTATTCGTAACTACCATCAGTCGAATTGATATCACTATTTGGATGATCAACGAGTAATTCTCCTTGAGATTCAGATTCTGAATCAGAATCAGGACGAAAACGATTGTTGTCGTCGATGTAGATATCGACAGGAGTGAAAGCCATGCTGACCTCGTGTAGATTGCAAAGTAACCTTTCACGAACATCTGATGGTACGTTTAATTGATTGATCCGATCGAATAACAGCTCAATTGGTTTATATTCAATAGTTGTACGATTGTTTAAGAGGAACATGCGATGGCGATATTCCAAATCGTGGTCGAAGAATATTTGACTTTTCATATCATTGATAATTTGTTGACATTCATGGTTGAGATTGATGTAAGTGTCGTGAGCAACCGAGCAATTAGAAGAGTTTACCAGGAATTTCGATGGATGCATAACCTAAGTGAATACACAGTTAGTAAATGATCACGAAGTGAATGCAGACGAAGGCTATCAATTTAGGTGCGTTTACAGCTTTTCTCTGTCATCGCTAACGATTGTCTGCTCAACGCATGTTGAATTCATTGTGTTCATTGCTCACTTTCAAAATCGGCCAAATCTCTTCTATCGTGTTGGTGTCCAAGTATCCTGATCGCGTGAATGTGTAGAAGTGTGAATTTTGTGGGACAAGTCTAATGAAATAAAACAGAGAAAAAGAATAAAACATGTTTTTTTAGAGCTTTGTTTGAATCTAATCTATACACAATAGTGGTTCCATAATTTATTGAGAAGATAAAAAGAAAAAGAAGTCTATGACAGATAAATCACCCTCAAGATAATTATTTTTTTTTATTCAAGGTCTTAAAAATAGAATAAATGCGAAAACTTCGGACTTTATCCGAAAGTTGTGTGTACTTCAAAAAGTGTATCAGATGGCACACAAAAATCTGAGAATTTTTTTGTAAGTTATAAGTATTACAGTCGATCGAGCTCATCATCGAACTCGTCTGCGACATTAACAATATACGGCTATGTACTAAATTTCATGAAAATTGGATTATTCTTTCAGGAGCTATCGGATTAACGGTCAGACGGGCCTACTGACCCATCCTATAGTATACTCACTTTTTGAGTACACAAAAACCAGCATGCAAAGTTTGACAACCTTATCTGCCATAGAATCACTTGGATGATAACTCACCGACGCCAACCTTATCCATATCGTTGCGGGCTCCCTAACAATCCATCTACCCTTCCACATGCCCACAAAAGTAGTACGGAGGGTTTGGCGTACAGTCTTAACACGAAATCGCGTGGGTGAAATTTTACCCTCACCCACCCATGTCGCCAACACCTATCATCCTCGCTAGTATGCGAACAGTAGCTTGACGCTTTCTAGACATATGGAGACAGCCTGCCAAGTTTCGCGGCCTTTTCAGTTATGGAACCACTTGGATGAGATTCCACCCACGCCATCCTTACCCACCCTCATTACTGGTCCACTAACTCTCTATCGATGTTTCCCTATATTCACAGAAGCACTATGAAAGATTTCATGACTTTTTCTGATGTAAAATCGCTTGGGTGAAATTCCACCCAGATCTCACCCAGGTCACCCAGACCTACCCCTTCACTGGCTAATCAGTATTTTTCTGGATCCAAAGACACAGTACAGAAGGTTTCGTGGTCATAGCTGATACAAAAAGTGAATGCAAAGCGAACAAGCGGATATACACGCAAATCTTCAAGTTTTTCATATATAGGAAATAGAGAAAACTTTACCAAAAGTCAGCAAGAGTACAGCCGATCAGGCTCATCTTCGAACTCGACCGAGGCATTTACAAGATAATGCTATGTATCAAATTTCATGAAAATTGGATTATTCTTTCAGGAGTTATCGGATTAACGGCCGGACGGACATACTGACCGATTCTATAGTGTACTCAGTCTTTGAGTACACAAAAATAAGCTTCGGAACATGGAATCTTATGAAAATGAATGAAGATGTTTGGTTGAATATATTCAGAGAAAGTAATCTCATCGAAAAACTAGAATTCGTGAGTGTTTTTGTCTTCTTTTTAAATCCATTCTATGATTATTGTCTTTTGCAAAGTTTGAGAAATGATTCTTTGAAAGTATTTCGATACAACGTTGATGGAATAACGAACACAACGAAGATGAGTATTGATGGTAAAAATGAAATAAAATAAGCTGAAAGATATAACCAAACATAATCAGATACTTTTAAGCATGCAGATAATAATGAAATAACTAAACGTGGTGTTGATAGAAGAAGTAAAATAATAGGACTAATAACAATTTGTTTATGTTCTTTCCATTGTTCATGAATATGTTCTTTATATGTTTGTATGTTTTGAGCTCGTACTCGTCGTCGAACACTTGCAATAATAACAAATAGAGCAGAGACAAAATTTGCGATGAATGGACCAAGAAGATGAATGAATAAAATGATTGTATTATAATTTTGAACTGATTGAGAATACGAAGTTGTACACCAATACGTTGGATCTGCTTCGGTTTTCTCTGATAATTCAAATCCTTTGTCGGTCCATTTTTCCTCCGTTGCTCTATAAGTGAATACTTGACGATGCAATGGTTCATGAATAATTGTCGCCATGATAGAAAAAGGTAAGATAAATATTATCCATTGTGCATATCGTATACTTTTTTCTTTATTGAAACTGACTCCTTTGTAAACATTAACTGCACGTTCAATAGCTACACATGCATTGAGCCAAGCATCCCAATACAAGAAAAGTTTGAGAAGAGTTTCAATTAATTTACAACCGCCTTTCAGAATTGATAGATGAACATTTGTATTTATTTGGGTAAGAATAACAAACCAAAATTTGATTGTAAACATAGAAACCGTCAAAAGAGAAGTAATTGATGACGCTAAAAGATACCAGCCACATCCAACTCTTCGTAAGCTCACATTACGAAACGTTAAAAGTGAACAAACACTACTGGTAATACCTGCAACAAGCATAATTATTGCTAAACCAGCACTTAATTTGATAATTAGTGACTGATCAGTTATTGATCTATTTCGATTAGTTTCATTACGTAAAATATCATCAAGAATTAAGCCAATACTTTTCACTTGAGTATTACATGGACCACCAATATGACAATAAGTTGAAACATCAGCTAAACAATTTTTGATATTTATAACTCATAAAATTCGTTTTAAGTATATTCATACTTACAAAATCTTTCAAAAGTGATATTCGTTGGACCGAGGAGGTGGAGAATCTCAAATTATTACCAGTTTTCGCGAACATATCTTTATTAATACTTCAGACTATGTTAGAACTCATTCATCTAGTTTGGCCTTAGTGGAAACTGTCGTCCCATATCGTACTTCAGATATTTATTTCTCTATCAAAATTTCCAAAATCTGTTATAATCCAAAGCATTCCACAGTACTTGTCTATCTATATCTTCTAAATCATGCAGACATCCAGATATCAGATATTTACTTCTGTGTTGAAAATTTCACATTTGTATTATAATCCACAGCATTCGACAGTAGTTGTCTATCTATGTGCTTCTGAACTGTGCAGATATCCGGATATCAGATATTTACTTTTGTATGCAAATTTCAAATTTTTATTCTCTTGTAAAGAGTTCGCTAGTAATTGTCTATCTATGTACTTCTAAATCATGCAGATATCCAGATATCAGATATTTACTTCTCTGTGAAAATTTCAAATTTTTGTTATTCTGCAAACACTTCGACAGTAATTGTCTATCTATGTGCTTCTGAATCGGACAGATATCCAGATATCAGATATTTACTTTTGTATGGAAATTTCAAATTTTTATTCTCTTGTAAAGAGTTCGCTAGTAAATGTCTATCTATGTACTTCTAAATCGGGCAGATATCCAGATATCAGATATTTACTTTTCTATGTGAAAATTTCAAATTTTTATTCTCTTGTAAAGAGTTCGATAGTATTGTCTATCTATATGCTTCTAAATCATGCAGACATTCAGATATCTACTTCTGTGTTGAAAATTTCAAATTTGTATTATAATCCACAGCATTCGACAGTAGTTGTCTATCTGTGTGCTTCTGAATCGAGCAGATATCCGGATATCAGATATTTACTTTTGTATGGAAATTTCAAATTTATATTATAATGGAAAGAATTTGATAGTATTGTCTATCTATGTGCTTCTAAACCGGGCAGATATCCAGATATCAGATATTTACTTTTGTATGGAAATTTCAAATTTTTATTCTCTTGTAAAGAGTTCGCCAGTAATTTTCTATGTAGACGTCTGAAAGCTGGCCAAATATAAGATATTTACTTTTCGCTGAATGTGCCTAAGCGAGAACGACTGGTGAAGGATATCATAGGTAATGTCATACATTATATGATGTATATTATCCATTGAAATATGATTTGCAAAGTCGTCACTTCAAAATTTTCAGAGAAAAGTAAATATCTGATATCTGCTGAGTTTCTACCTTTTTCTAGGCATAGATGACAGACTATCATTGATTTCTTCAGTATCAGTTGGAATTTGAAATTTTCTCACACAAATAAATATCTGATATCTGAAACTTTGAATGAGTAAAACTAAACCAGTTATACTTTTCAAACGATATCGGAAATTTTAGAACATCTCATTTCAAATAAATAACATCAGACAATATGCATTTTTTAAAATTTTCATGACTCCTGAGTATGAAAATTTTAGAACGTTATTTTTGAAAACTGGTAATAATTTGAGATTTTCCACCCCGTGTATCGTCTCCCACTCTGTGAGGTCACTTCTTAATGTAAATATTCCTTCATTTGCAGCGGGTATGCCCGCTAGTCAAATATAAATATATTTCATTTGAAAATCTTCTCTCATTTACAGATCTTCCGTTTAATCAAGCAAAATTTTGCTCAAAATCAGTTTGGAATCGAAATGGAATAACATTTGCTGATCAATCAATACTTGGTTTAAATCCTTCTTCAATCTTTATTAATAAACAAAATTCAATTTATTCAATTAATCGAGAGAAAAAACAAATTTTATTTTGGAATGAAAATGATATTGTTCCATCAAAAATTATTCCTACTGATTTTGATAATTCATCTTCTTTATTTGTTTCATCAAATGGTGAGATTTTCATTGATAATGGAATGAACAATCGAGTTGAAAAATGGATATTTAATAAGAATGTATCAATTAATGTAATGAGTGTCTTTTCTTCTTGTTCTGGTTTATTTATTGATGCATTGAACTTTTTATATTGTTCAATGTCTAAACATCATCAGATTTACAAAAGAGACTTTCATAATCCTGTCATGGGATGGGAAGCCGTCGCTGGAACAGGTGAACAAGGTTCAACATCATATAAACTTAATCATCCTCATGGAATATTCATTGATCCACGTTTCAATACATATGTAGCAGATTGTGGAAATAATCGAATTCAACGATTTCAATTAAAACAAATGTCTGGTTCTACAGAAGTAGGAAGTACATCATCTGCAAAACATCAATACTCACTTTCATGTCCAACAGCAATTATATTAGATGTTCAACAATTTTTATTTATTGTTGATTCAAATAGTAATCGAATTCTTCGATCAGGACTAAATAATGTTCTTTGTGTTATCGGATGCGATGGAATTACTATTAAATCTACACAATTATTCATTCCAACTAGTCTTGCTTTTGATAGTTTCCGAAATATGTTTGTTGTTGATTCAAGAAATAATCGAATTCAAAAATTTGAATATTCATCAAATTCTTGTAGTAAGTTTTAAGGAAAATCATTAATAATATCAATGTAGATTCAAAGAAAATAAAATTCTATTTTGTTTCTCTTACTCTATAGATATGTTATCAGTTATTCAATGGACAAATTCATCAACATTAACTGAAAATAGTCAAATCTATTCACAAGATTGTAATCAGAAAAGTTATTATTATGAATCATTTGAAATTCGAGTGCCTGAAAATCGTTATTATTCAATATGGAGTACTTCTCAAGTCGATACATCTGGTTTTATTTACGAAAAGAATTTTGATCCGCTTAATCCAAATGAAAATCTTCTTACAAAAAATGATGATGGAGAATCTAATGAACAATTTAAATTTGAACTTCCTCTTTATAATGACACAAAATATATCTTAGTTGTTACAACATATTCTCCAAAGATGACTGGTGATATTACAATTCATATGTCGGGTGTTAAGAATGTTACTGTTACACGTCTTTGTAAATATTGTTTTGGTTTGAGAAAGGATTTTTATCTAATCATCTAAAAAAATTGTGTTTATTTTTAAATAGCTACACCAGTGAACATTCAATCGAATTATTCATTGGAATTAACTCCTGATAGTCCAAAATATTGTCGAGATTATGTTAAGCGAAGGTATTATTATCAAACATTACAAATTAATGTTATGAAAACAAGTTCATATGTTATTTGGAGTGAAAGTAAAATAGAAACATATGGTTATCTTTATAAAGATAATTTTGATCCATTACAACCATTTGGAAATTTAATTAAACAACATAGTGGCAAATGTAATCAAGAACAACTGAAATTCTATATTAATCTTGAAGAAAATACAAAATATATATTAGTTATAACAACATATTATCCAAATATAACAGGAAATTTTTCAATATTTATATCTGGTCAAAATCACGCTACTATCAATTATTTTAGTATGTAATTCTATTCAAAAATTAATCTTTATATATCCAAAAAAATATGTTTAGATTCAAAACAACAAAGTTGTTCAATTGGAGATCGATGTCATTTTTATTCCACAACAATTGGTTTACCACTTGATGATATTTTACGTGGTGAAATTCAATCAAAAGTAACATTATCACATCAATCTACATCAATTCAAATAAGTTCTGCTTTAACTATTCTAATGTTTATTGGAGGATTAATTAATAGTTTATTTTCTTATTTAACATTTCAAAATAAAGATTTACAAAAAGTTGGTTGTGGATTATATCTTTTTACATCATCAATTACATCTCTTCTAACAATTTCAATGTTTTTCATTAATTTTTGGTTTTCTATTCTTACTGAAATCAATGGAAAAACAAATTTTTTTATTCTTCGTATTGGTTGTATTATTATTGAACCAATTTTAAAACTTTTTCTTTATTATGATAGTTGGTTAAATGCTTGTGTTGCTATTGAACGAGCAATACAAGTTTTAAAAGGTGTTAAATTTAATCAAAAGAAAAGTAAACAATTTGCTAAATGGATTATTTTTATTTTACCATTATGTATTTTACTAAGTCTTATTCATGAACCGTTACATAGAGAAATGTTTCAATATGAAACGGAAATTGATAAAATTAATATTAGTAATACTGAACAGATGGAAAGAGAAGTTGACGAATCAAAAGAGAATAAAACATCAGTTGATACAGTTTATGATAGTAAAACAAGTGAACATGTTTGGTGTGTTGTTCGTTATTCATCATCTATTCAATATTATAATATAATTATTCTATTTTTTCATCTTCTTATTCCATTTGTTTCTAATCTATTTTCAGCGTTATTTATTATATTTGGATCAGCTCGACAACGATCATTAGTACAAAAGAATCAATCTTATAAAGAACATATTTATCAACAATTTCTTGAACATAAACAATTAATTATAAGTCCAATTATATTATTAATTTTATCAATGCCTCGTTTAATTATTTCATCATTACCTGGTTGTATAAGAACATCACAAAATTTATGGTTATATCTTACTGCTTATTCCTTTTCATTTACACCATCAATACTTATCTTTATTATCTTTGTTTTACCTTCAAATACATATATGAAATCATTTACCAATTCTCTTATCACTTGGCGACGTCGAATACATCAATTATCTTTGGAATTTTCATTGCTTAAATTTAAGACGAAGACAAAATAATTTATTTTCCTTGTATAAAACAAAATTTATTATATTTACATTGACATATTTTGCTTCTATATTTCTTTATAATGAGAGTAAGAGTGTAGATGTGTTTGATAACGAAATATTCCACATTCTTACCTTCATACGAATGATAATGAAAGATCTATTTTTCTATAGTTTCACGATAATTATTTGATTCATATTTACTCTCAACATGCGAAATTTCGTTGAGGATAAGTGGATGGGAATGAGCGAAGAGAAATAACAACATGGTCACCCAGAACAATTATTCCGAATTCTTTTTGCTATTGTCTATACAGAAAGGGACGAGTATATATGTACACACTTATCTATATATTTAGTTTATAATCAGTTACATTATAGACTGTTGTATAAAATAATCTAGAATACAAACAAATCAAACCCTAATCTAATTCTTATTTAAGTTATTTTGTACTTTGCGATTCTTTATTCGTCTGAGCACATCATTTGTTCACCCATCTTATATTGTCATAATGAAATCCTCCGAGAAATTCCTGGAATTTTCAGAAAGAATTGATGGAAAATCCCTATATGATGGTCGTTTACGACTGTCGTAACAGGTGTTCATTGAAAAAAATAAAAGAAATATTTCAAGATTTGCTTTTCGAATAAAAATAAAATAAATTCATTTGAAAAAAATCATTAAAAAGATTGAAATTATCATTAAAAAATGATTTGAAATGTCTTTTATTTGAAATTGATAGAAGGGTGGGTGGGTGTGGGTGTGGGTGAGGGTGTGGGTGTGTGAACCAGCTGAGAACAGATCAAACCTATCTCTTGACGAAAAGACAAGTGTAATCTGCTTATGTCCAACTCTTGCTTTTCAGCAATCAATGTTGTTCTTTTGTCTGAATGAATGAATGAAGATCTTGAAGTAATGTGCTTTGTAAATATATGGAAAAATGCAGAATTTGTTCACCGACGCGTTTCGTATCTTTTATAAGATAGTACTCTTCAGGGCTATATATATATCTAGAAAAGAAGGCAAAAAGAGATAATAATGATAATTATTCTGATTATTAAATAAAAGAGTAAATAAACTCATGTTATCATGTGAAGTAACAATTGAACGGATAGGATCTAAACGATATGCGAAAAAAAATTAGTTATTTGAATAATAATCCTATCTTTTCATTACCTTGACGGTGATAGAGTTGGCTCACAGCCAATTTGAAAGTTTCTAATCGAAGTACACGGTAAAGAAACATCTATAAGCGGAAACAGAAAATAATTAATATAACGAAGAATGCATTATTGAAAACGAGTCAAAAAGCGAAAGATATCATTATTACTTCAAAGAAAACACCAATCAACTTGAGTGTAT
>CAJNOJ010000995.1:0-12497 GCA_905250025.1 Adineta ricciae
TCGGTGGTAATCTGTTTTTCTCGTGTATTTAATCAGAATTGCGGGATTTAATCAGATTTTATGGATTTTTTTCAAAAAATCGATTTTCATCCGATGTTTTGGGGTATTTTTTTTACATGGGCACTTTACATTGACATTCGATCATTGCATGAAATCCATTTGTAGTTCCTTTTAAATTTAGTTTGAAATTCACACCGTCTTCTAATTTAAAATTCGTTAAATTTAAAAAGTTGTCGTTCAAAGATGACCAATCACCGATGCATTTAAGTAAGTGGTTTCTTTGGTCATCAAGAGTAAAGGTGGAAGTTGCGACCGTGGTGGTCGCGTTCATTGCTGGTAAGGAAACTAAAGATGAGTCACAGTTCGTTTGACTTTTTGGTATAATTCTTTGAGACTGCTTCGATTTGCGTTCTTTCGCTACATGTAAAATATTCAATAAGCATCGCATTTTAGTACAATTGGCGTCTTTGACGATCAACTGATCGTTGTTTACTTTTAATAACAATTCGTCACGTAATAAATTTATTTCGAAATCATTAGTGTTCAAAAATAAATGTTGAAATACATCTGCTGTTAGCAGAAGAATTGGAACAGAGTTGATTTCTTGCACCTTAAGCAATCTCGACAGTGATGGACCAACAAGATGTTCAATCAGCAAGTAAAAGTCCTTATCCACGAACGTTAGCGTCTCCAGTGGTAATTTCCATGGTTGAAAAAATAGTTCTTGAAGTTTTGGAACATTTGAGAGAGACATCTCGTAAATGACTGTTACACAAATCGACTGTATGGTCCTTTTAGTTAGATGGAAGTAATTACGAAATTTTCCAAACAATAAACGTGGAAACGAGATCGAGAAAAAATATTTAAATCCAGACATACCTCGTCGTCCAGCATCAGACTGGACAAGACAGACACGAGGAGATTGGAGAGAAAAATACTGGCCCATTGCCTATGTCTCGATCAGTATTCATTCTCTTTCCTTTCCTTGTATTTAGTCTAACAGTTTGACTACCAATTGCCCAGACAGAGGAGAGTGACCATGTGATTCAATATTTAAAAAGAAAAGATGTTCAGTTCTTTAAATGCACATAGTATCCTGGAAAAATATGTAAATTGTTTTCTTTTAATTCAAGGTCACGTTCTCTATTTCTATCAAGCTTAAATGGAAAAAGAGAAAGTTTGTCGTTCTATCTATTGCCGTTCAAGAAAAACAAGCATTATCTGTTTCGTTCAGACGGTAAAGACTTGATTTTTATCCAATACTAGTCACTTTGCATCGACGAGCTCGATTGGAACGCATTTCAGTTGATAATCACTGAAGCTCATCATTTTTAACTTCAATTTGATGCAGTGGATAATAATAAGAAACCATTTAAAATGTACAATACTTTGTAGAGAAAATATTCCGTTTCATAATCTCGTTCTACTACAGGGATAACTTAATCTTTGTTTTAAATATCGCAGCTGCGATATTGTCAGAGCGAAGTATATTTCACGCCTGCTATTCTCTGTTTGTATTATCTACAGATCAGAGATCATTTTTTTCTTTTAGATTCCTCTCGTTTAACTGAGATTGAACAGCCCAACTATGAATGCGACTGTGAATAAATACGATATTCATTGTTTACCAGAAAACGTTCTGGACTTGGGAGGAGACGATTTCTATCGGTTAACAAAAAGCATGTGTGGTGAATTATTCACTGAGATACTTGAAATACAAGGCATTGACTCAGTTTTCATGTTCTCATAAACAAAAGACATCTTCGAATTATTCCAACGCGACTCGACAACACTGAACGATTTAAAATCGAGAATCGGGTTCCAAATGACAGATGGAACATTTCAAATAAAAGGTGCATTGAAAATACAATACGAATATTTCACAAAGTTACTGAAGCTGAAACTAGATCATAAACTTTCAACAACATCACCATCACCGTCTTCATCTCTTTCTTCAGAAAAAAATAGACGTTTTACTTCAAAAGCATCCAATTCTTGTTTCACTTCTTAACTTCTATCAAAATGAAAATACATCGAATGATCAACTTGAATTTCTGTCATTATTTATAAATACCATAACAAGGAATTTATATGTATCTCAAACAAGTCAACGAAGATACGATGATAAATTGAAAGAGTTCGCAGCGTGTCTGTATATATTAGGAGGAAGGACGACTTATGACTTTGTGAGATTAAACTTGCCTGGAGCATTGCCGAATTTAACAACGATCCATTCCTTAATACAAAGTAATCCTGAAAATATACCAGAAGCTAACTTTCGGTTCAACCAGATGGCAAGTTGCCTCAATTCTTTTGGTGTACATCATGCATTTTGTGCAGAAGATTGTAATTTTTCTTGAATAATGTTCATTAGATTTTTTTGGTTCGATTTTGCTATGAAAAGCAAGTTTGCTAAAAAAAGCTTGTCAGCGCAGCCCCTTTGGGGCTAAAATGTGGAACTCACATACTTATGTTTCGAGAAAGAGAGTGTGGATGAAAATAGACTAGTTACGGATTACACTCGGTATCAAACTCTCAACCTCATAAAACCAGCACAACTTGTCCGCATTTATGTTGTTATAGCGCCTATAGCTGCTTGCTAATGGAGCGTCTGTGGTTGCTAGGATCCCTTGTTAATCCAGCGTCTGTATGCAATAGATATATACGGCCGTTCAATGGAGGTGGGGGGGGGGGGGGGAGGTCCAAAGATCCTGGATATAAAACTTACACTCACTATTTTTCTTCGAAAAAAAATGGGAGTTCCCCAAAAGGGGATCTCAAACCATCTCTTGATTGTCTCATTCTTGGAGAAAAATCGATTTTATACCTTTCTCGTTAACAACTATTAACAGTATGGCTTTTTACATTTCACAATAAACATACTATTCAGCTCGCGTACGTACTACGTGATAGTTAAACATAGCATTAGTAAATAAGAACCTCGCAAAATACATGACATATTGCTCTAATACACTCTACATTTAATGAAAACTATAGAAGCAACGAAAATTACGACGTATCAACAGGCAATTTGAATAGTGTAAGAAGATTCTTTGTATTATTTCTGTTGACATGATGCTGGGTTATGTATGACAAAATGATGCGTCGAATCTAGTATTGTAAGAGTTTTACAAACTGTACTTTCTCAGACCGTACCCCTAGATTCAGTTTTTCACGAGCTTTCATTTAGTATAAAATTGTTGGGGTACTATCTTTTCTTAAGGTTGGAAAGGGGAGAGGGGAACGTAATGATTATTTAACACCCTGTAGAATAATTTAGGTACATGTTTGATAAAAAATAAAGTAGGCGATTTATCAAAGCGGCATTGAAGTTGTTCAAGACTAGCAAATATTGTACAAAATTGGTTTCATTGATTTGAATTTTCAAATGAACCATCATGAATCTCCAATTTTTCAATAGATTCATTAAAATATTTGTACAGCCCATGATCGTTAAACCAACATGTTCAATCGGACCATTTGATTTCTAATGATGATAATTGTGTTGCGGATTTGAACAATTCTTTCAATATATGGGATGTTTTAGATTGAAAATGACCTGATAGAGTCAAATGTTTGATATTTGATAAACTAACCATTGTTTGAAGATACTTTAACTCTAAAGGTTCTATCGAGAAAAAAAACATTATACTTTCCATATGTATCTTCCAGTGAAAAAAAATCAATATTAGGAAAATAATATGCATATTTTTCTGTTAATCCTTCGGGATAAAGTGTTAATTCCCCCGCGACTGAAAGGAGAGTTATATGAAAAAAATAGTTTGTTTGCCTGTGTCAGGGTTAAAGATGAAATGAGATATTTTTTGAAAATGCTGGAAACTTGATAAAACATAGCTAGCGACGAGCATTGAGGCTAGATCTTGGTCGAGGAAAGGGGTGATAGGGTCAGACTCAAGAGTAAAAAAAACATATTTTCCCAAAATTTTGGAAAGTCGAAAAACACTACTTTGAGTGGGTTTAAGAGTCGAAAAAGATCGTCTATGATATGGTTAAAGATCAATTTAAAATAAACACTTGCTCATGCCAGAAAGTTGAAGGCCTCGACCTTTATGTTNAGCGTCTGTATGCAATAGATATATACGGCCGTTCAATGGGGGGGGGGGGGGTCCAAAGATCCTGGATATAAAACTTACACTCACTATTTTTCTTCGAAAAATAATGTGAGTTCCACAAAATTCCGTTTCGTTGAGTGCTGAAGCTGAAAATAAACTAGATAACATAGTTATTTCTAGCAATTGAATGTTTCAATACTTAAACCCAATGCGACAGATAACATACTTCAATGTTACATTTTCAATAGCTTTGAAAACTTCTTCATTTGCTTGTTTATAAAATTATAAATTACGTACGATGTCTATAAATTCAAAACTTCCTAATTAGATGACTTTTGTTCCACTGTCAGCGAGAGTGAAGCGAGCAGTTTTAGTTAGCTAAATGAAAATGAAGTTTATGATACTCATCTTTTCGAACATTATATAGGTACAGGTGTCATACGTAAGATCAAATATGATACAAATACAGACAGTTTTATTGGTTTCTCAACTCCTATGTCTGATGGTGTACCAATACCAGGTTATTTTAAAACAGATTCCTTCGGTGAATTGAACATGTGGATGGACTCAAACGAAAAGGCTCCACTACTGAACGTTCATTGTGTTCAAGCTATTCCAGCAGCCAATCAAACAATAACACCACCTAGTTTTCTCTTGTCTGGTTATGGTACCAGTAGTAAATATACATCATTAGATATCCTTCAACGATGGCTATTCATTCACAGGAAATCACTTGAACAGAACGTACGAATCATCGGATTTTCCACTGGTAAATTGAAGTCTTTTCAACAATCTGAGAATTCCTTCATTCACAAATATTGAGAGTCGTTACCAACTAGTTTCTTGTGAGTAGTTTCTATCACAATTTGCGAAATGAACAAATATTTGAGTTCAGTTACTACTAAATCGAATGAAATTTCTTTAGCGTTGAGCTTAGTTAAAGCATGTCTTTGTACATGCAATCGAGTAAATCGATAGTATTCATTGAAGAAAGTTTTGTTAGTCAAATAATATATCGACGAAACACAAGATATAATATTCATAATTAAATGTTTTCCTTTTACATTTTGTCTTAGATGCTGATAATAAATATATGCGAGCGATGCGTTTAATGTCTGGATTCTATGCAAGCATGCCGCATTTCAGCCCACAAGCTGATTCTTCAGCATTTTCGACGCAGATTGGCAACTGGTCTTGGTTTTACCTAAGACCTGAGCAACTTTTTTTGTTTATCCAAGATGCGACACATTTGGTAACAAAGTTACGTAATCGTATGCTGTCGAGAACAGCTGATTTGCGAATTGGGGACGCGAACATAACAATTGAACACTTGCAACAGATAATTGATGATTCAAAAACTACAAAATTAGATCACAGATTGACGCAAACTGATATTAAACCATCCGATAGACAAAATTTTCGATCATGTTTAAGAATTACATCTTCTGACGTGCTATATCTTCTAGCTTGTCAACCTGGTGCTGATGGAACTCGTATGTATCTGCAACTAATTAAACTTATTATCACTTCGTACATTGAACCAGAAACCTCCATTGAAGAACGTATGTTTTTATTTTTTATTTTTACACATGCTCTTTACAATCCTTTTTTTGACTATGCTGATCTGCTGTCCTAAAATTAGAAGTCATTTTTGGATGGAACTCTTGAGTTCACTCGAAAAAATAGTTTCTTGACAATTTTCTCGAGAATATGACTACAAAATATTGCTAATTGTCTTAATCATTCCTGCCAAGCAGACATATAACTCTCTTCAAATTGCGATATAAACGAAAGGTCTTTATCTATACGTTTGTCATTGGTGTTTAGGCGTTAAAGGCGCTTGGACTGCCGTTTTTCTTCTTCGCCTGTGGTGGGTGTGGTTACTACTGGTGCGCTTGTTATCTTTATCTTCGTCCAGTTCGAAGTCTAGAAATAATTCTGGAGAGTTTGTTACTCGAAGTGCGTTTTTTTCTACAGAACTGAATGCACATTTCCTTACCTATCTCGTTCTTCTTGTCCAACAACAACAATTGCCATTGGAATCATTAAATATACACTTATTTTCGTCTCAAACATGCGAATCTGTTTTTCGCAGTACTCGTTCAATGAGCGGAGTTTTCTCAACAGTTGTGAATTGCACCGTTGATAATTTTCTGAAACGATCAAACAAACTTTCCATTTTGAATACAATTAAATCTAACAACAAATCAACATCTGTACTGAAGTTCCCAATCCATCATAAACATTCACACGATAACAAAACAATCAACAATCGAACTTTGATTGATGTCAGTAATTTGAATGTAGAACGTGTAGTTCAACAAGCTTATCAGTCAGCTTCGTCCATTACCGAGAGTCTCAATATTTCATATGTAAGCTATCTATCACTCGTGTTTTACTCTTTTGTCATGTTATGCAACGTCTTCCGAAGTGAAATAAAAAGATTAATTTGCATTGGTTCATGGAAAACACTTTGAAATTTACATTTATTGGCAATTTTCATGTTTTAGTTGTTGAAAAAACACAATGTTTTTCATATGGATGCACTAAGTGAATATTTAAACGAACATCTCAAATTCAAGTCAAGGTTACATGACAATATACAAATTCTTGAAAGTCAGAACAATGAATCAGACTCAGAATTTGATCTCGATAGTGATGGAGACGACGAAGGAAGCTCTACGTAAGCTATACGCTGTTAACAACATTATACGTTGTTTGTGAAACTTTTCTTCTGCGTATACTTGAATAGAATTCTCATGATTTGAGCATCATGACAAACTGCATAAAAGAATTTTCGAAAAGAAGATTAGTTTAAATTTGAGCTACGTTCTCATGTTATATACTTTTCACGGATACTCTACGTCTGATGAATCAATTAGCAGCGAGGGGGATGATGACGATGACGACGAAAATGTCGACGAAGAACAACTAACAACACTCAAAAAAATTTTCATGGTTTAAACATCAAAGAGAAAGTATCTTTACACGAGGAAAATTCGTATTTCAAGATCAAAATTAATGAAACAGATAAGCTGCTACATAAATCCACTGCTTGCTATCTACTGACAAATGATACTACTAGTTTGTCTGCTAATCGGCTGTCACGGGTTATTCAATCGTCAAAAACTGATTAATTTTTTTCCCTTTTTTGTGCGAACATTTGCATTGGAACAAGAAATAGATGAGCTTGTTGTTGTTATATCGTGTTAAAACCGAAAGAACAATAATGCTGCGAAAAATAAAACAATGCTTTTCGGGTCATTGTAATAGTTAATAGCGATACTCTAAAGAAACTTATGAAAACTTCTAATTCGGCTGCTTTTACAGCAAGCAAAATATACAAGTTACTTTAAATAACAAAAAGCATTTATTCAACTCCCTTACCCTTACTAATCAACCCTAATCAATAATAATCAACACTAATCACATATAATCAATATAATCAACATTAATCAATAATCCGCTGTTTCCCCCTTGTCAAAACATCATAATTTTCTATACAGTCATTATTGTCATACAATACCGTTATTTTCATCACTCACTCGTGAATATTTGTTGGCACTATTATTCCATTCCAACCGCTTAGTTTCATGAACTATATTATGTATTTAACTGAAATTCAGACACAGATAAGATAAGCACACTAATCATATTATACAACAATGTGTTAAATAAGCAAATAAACACTTAAACATTAATGACTTTTCAAGCATAATCATTATTGCTAAATCGCTGTTTGTAAACAAGACCTAAATGACATCTTTCAAATGCTTCAGTATCTGTTGAACGTTTATGGATGTACTCAGAGTGGTCACATATATTTGAAATCGGACCTATCCAACATCTTGAGAGACAGTTTTTTCTTCGAAACAGAGCATTCTCAAGTGCTGGCGGCTGGTCTTGGTTGTTACGGTCATATACATATAAGTAGATAACATTCAACTAGTAACAACGAATAGACTCTGTGACAGAGTCTCTGTTACGCCCAATTTCTCAACAAGAAATATTTTCTTACATAGATTGTAAAGCGTCATAATCCTTACCTATTACATTATTGACTTCTATCAAATCAACGTCTCCTCATTCGTTGGTCTTCCTACAGCCGGCTACTCACGATTAGCTGTTGCGATTCATATTTTATTTTCGGAGGCATCACAAATTAAATTCAAGTTTCAACATATGAGAATAAACTTGCCTATCGTAAGTTGATAAGCATTTAAATAGGAGGCTCTAGTTCCTGGTTTTGTCTTCATTTTTTCTTAAACTTTCAGGCGCCAATATTTGCGGAACTCATGATCTAAAGAAAACCGATTCATTTGTTTTGAGAATCATCTGAGTCATGTAAGAACCTTTTCAATATTTTTCAAATAATTTTAAGTATAAACAATTGCTGAAATACATACGTACAGATACATCATGTGATGACTCTTTCAAGATCTGCTGAGTTCTACCACGACATTGATAAAATAAGCCTCAAACAGAATTTAATCAGTAACGTTTTTTGAACATCTTTCTATATAAATCTATGTGATTAAATTCAGAGTTGAAGATTTTATTTCATAATGCATTCCAATTTCAAAATACAGGATGATTCGGAGCCTCTGAAACAGAGACATCCATATAGTATATAAGAAACCAAGATATCTATGTCCCAGTATACGTTATATAATGGCTCAGGGTGTCAGACACAATATAATAAACGAGGATCCGATGAATCTCCTATGAAATGCATTAACAAATAAATCATATCCACATAGTGATCTTTGATTTTACATATTTGCCCCTTCGCACTGAATAGCTCATCCTTACCTTACTCTCAAAGACCAATCTTTACAGTAAATTCGAAACTGGTGGATTTTTTTACCATTGCTTTGTTCTAAATAAATCTTTTGAAACTTTTCATGCCATCCTCTCATCAGATGACGGAACTGGACGGCTTTTAAGTCTGAAACACTGGAATAGATGAGGAGAATTTATGACGTAATATTTGTATGACTTCAATGATGTATATTATCCATCGAAATATGATTTGCAAACTTGTCACTTCAAAATTTTCGGAGAAAAGTAAATATATGATATCTGCTGAGTTTCTGCCTTTTTCTAGGCATGGATGACAGACTATCATTGATTTCTTCATTATCAGTTGGAATTTGAAATTTTCTGACACAAATATCTGATATCTGATACTTTGAATGAGTATAACTAAATCAGTTATAGTTTTCAAACGATATCGGAAATTTTAGAACATCTCACTTCAAATAAATAACATCAGACAATATGAATTTTTAAAAATTTTCATGACTCCTGATTATGAAAATTTTAGAACGTTATTTTTGAAAACTGGTAATAATTTGAGATTTTCCACCCCATGGACTCCAGCCTTCACATACTGGTATCGTGTACTGTAAAACGTAAATAAAAGTAATTCACTAATTGAATGAAGTCCTGCATTGATTGATCAAACAGTATTTCCTGTGGTTAACCAGTGGAATCTATTACACAAAGGTAGATCCAACCATTGTGCAGCTGATTGACCAGTGAAATCAATTGCACAAAGGTAGATCCGACCATTCTAATAACTTGATCAGATTAGTGCATTGCACAGGGATTGTTGCGAAAGAGCACACTGAAAAAAATAAGGTACTCTACCAAACCCATCAAAAAGATTTCGTTAGTGTCGAAAGCTTGAAAATCTGTCGACATGTTCAAAAAAATACTTTTCAAAAATCTACGAAACCAAACAAGGATCGGTCGGCGGGCACACGTTCCGAACCCTCATCACGGAACCTTTTAAGGTTTCGTCATAAAATACGAAACCTTCTTAGATTCGTATAAAACCATAGAGCGAAACCTTAAGGTTCCGTATTTTCTGACGAACGTTTATTGGGTGCGTGCGAAACTTAAAAAGGTTCCGTGATGAGGGTTCGGAGCGTGTGCCCGCTGACCGATCTTTTTTTGGTTTGGCAGATTTTGAAAAGCATTTTTTTGAACACGTCGACACATTTGCAAGCTTTCGACACTTACGAAACCTTTTTGATGGGTTTGGTAGAGTACCTTTTTTTTCAGGGCAGTTGTTCGAGAAACAGTTGTGACGAGAACCTAAAAGAGCGAAAATAGAAGAATTTAATATATGAACCAGAAGCATGAAAAACATACGGTCAGTTGGTGGCATCTAAGGAATAGTTAGCTTTTTTTAGTTAGACTAAAAAAGCTTTCACATAAGACTGGAACTCAAAGAGTTTTTCCGAGTTTGTTCAACGTTTACAGTTTTGGACAAGAACCTGATACATTCACGAAACTAAGATGTCGAGTAAGCGATGAAGCTCTGATGATTGCGAAAAGAAAAGCTGGAACACTAAGAAAGTCAAGTGTATCTGTTATATCCCAATCGATACGGTTTATTCAATATATAGTTTCTATCAAAAAACTGCACACATACTCGCATCAACACATGATGTATAACATGCGATGCAAAAGTCTTTGCACAAATGTCTGAGTGTATTAAATCACTTTGCGAACTTCTAAACTAGTTAAATGTTTTTTTGTTGGAAAGAGCAAAGTCTGAAGTTTAAGTTTTGTACAAAATATATTTTTCGTGATCGAATCTTAGAGGTAGANAAATATTGAGTGCAACAGATCTTATAGCAACTGGCGGCATCTTTTGGTATATTATGATTAATCGCTTAATACACAATAAGACATGAAATATCGGTAATTTTTTGCATTCGCAAAACATTTGATGACACAGATAGAAGAGTACTTTAACCATACTTATGCTCAAAACATCATAATTTTTTATACAATCATTATTGTCATACAATACCGTCATTTTCATCACTCACTCGTGAATATTTGTTGGCATTATTATTCCATTCAAACCGCTTAGTTTCATGAATTATATTATGTATTTAACTGAAATTCAGACACAAATAAGAAAAGCACACTAATCATAATTACTACACAACAATGTGTTAAATAAGCAAATAAACACTTAAACATTAATGACTTTTCAAGCATAATCATTATTGCTAAATCGCTGTTTGTAAACAAGACCTAAATGACATCTGTCAAATGCTTTAGTATCTGTTGAACGTTTATGGATGTACTCAGAGTGATCACATATATTTGAAATCCGACCTATCCAATATCTTGAGAGACAGTTTTTTCTTCGAAACAGAGCATTCTCAAGTGCTAGCGGCTGGTCTTGGTTCTTACGGTCATATAGTACATATAAGTAGATAACATTCGACTTGCAACAACGAATAGACTCTGTGACAGAGTCTCTGTTACGCCCAATTTCTCAACAACAAATATTTTCTTACATAGATTGTAAAGCGTCATAATCCTTACCTATTACTTTATTGACTTCTATCAAATCAACGTCTCCTCATTCGTTGGTCTTCCTACAGCCGGCTACTCACGACTAGCTGTCGCGATTCATACTTTATTTTCGGCGGCATCACAAATTAAATTCAAGTTTCAACATATTGAGAATAAACTTGTCCATCGTAACTTGATAAGCATTTAAATAGTAGGCTCTAGTTCCTGGTTTTGTCTTCATTTTTTCTTAAATTTTCAGACGCCAATATTTGCGGAATTCATGATCTGAAGAAAGCCGTTTCATTTGTTTTTAGAATCATCTGAGTCATGTAAGAATCATTTCAATATTTTTCAAATAATTTTAAGTATAAAGAATTGCTCAAATACCTACGTACAGATACATCATGTGATGATTCTCTCAAGATCTGCTGAGTTCTACCACGACATTGATAAAATAAGCCTCAAGCAGAATTGAATCCGTAACTTATTTTGAACATCTTTCTATATAAATCTATGTGATTAAATTCAGATTTGAAGATTTTATTTCATAATGCATTCGAATTTCAAAATACATGATGGTTCGGAGCCTCTGAAACAGAGACATCCGTATAGTATATGAGAAACCAAGATATCTATCTCCCAGTATACGTTATATAATGGCTCAGGGTGTCAGACATAATATAATAAACGAGGATCCGATGAATCTCCTATGAAATGCATTAACAAATAAATCATATCTACATGGTGATCTTTGATTTTACATATCTGCCCCTTAGCACTAATTAGCTCATCCTTACCTTACTCTCAAAGACCAATCTTTGCAGTAAATTCCAAACTGGTGCATTTTTTACTATTGATTTGCTCTAAATAAATCTTTTGAAACTTTTCATGCTATCCTCTCCTCAGATGACGGAACTGAACGGTTTTTAAGTCTGAAACACTGAAATAGATGAGGAGAATTTATGACATAATATCTGTATGACTTCAACGATGTATATTATCCATTGAAATATGATTTGCAAACTCGTCAGTTCAAAATTTTCGGTGAAAAGTAAATATCTGATATCTGCCGCGTTTCTGTCTTTTTCTAGGCATGTATCA
>CAJNOJ010000996.1:0-12495 GCA_905250025.1 Adineta ricciae
ATCGATGAAATTAATGATAAATATGTACACATAAGAAGAAGAAAAACGACCGTAGAAAATGATTTGATTAACAATGTAAAGATAAAGAACAGCTGACTTCCGACACTTGTTTGTCACGCACGTTTCTATACTCCAAAGACAGATGTCATTTATTGAAATATATATTTATCAAATGAACACAAGATGTGTATCAATTCTTTTACAATATTTTTAATTAAAACGAAAAGAGTTTTGTTTAAGTCGATAATCGAGTCCCAAAGTGACGGTTGTATCCAATTATTCGGCTTTTATGAACAGAGTTCGATCAAGTAAACTGAATTCACTCATTTAGTCTCTCTACTGATCGTCGTGTTTTCTTTCATTGTCAAAGACGAGTAATAAGAAGGGAAGAGAAGAAGAAGGAAAAGAAAAAGGCGAAGAAGAAAGCATCTCTCGTCACATTTTCTCGTACATCAATACGAAAATCATCATCCAAGTGGTTTCTTGTCATTTCCGCTTTAATTGTGTTTTCAACGACGACAATGATGATGAAGATCATCAACATCATCTTTGTCGCTACGACCAAACATCATTTTTTTTAATCGAACGGGGGAGAAAACACAGAAAGCGAACAATTAGAAAACCCGTCAGTCAGTATTCAGTTGACTGCAAGAATGAGATCAGACACCTTCTCTTTTTCCTCCTTTCTTTCTGTTTTTTGCTCCTACTACTTTCAAAACGACAACGACAAAGAAAAAAAAACTATCTTAATGATAGGTGATGACATATACAAGACAAACGAAGATCTGAAGGGTGGATTTCTAATCAAAGTTGATAGATGACAGATCGAGATAGATGCTTAAAGAGACACATTCTCTCCCGCCTTCTTTCTCACTGATGCTTTTATCTTATCAAACAAGTTTCGAAGAATTCAAGTGAAAGAAGACAAATACGACGTTCAATGTTCCTACTTGTTAATGATAAAATTCTCTGTTTGGGTTTTAAAGTAATGAAAATGATTCCCAATCGTTAGTCTTGGTTTTTTTTTTCTCTTTATTGATGAATAAGAAAGAAACAAGAAAATAGCAGAAAGAAAACTGAGAAGAAGAAAAAAAAAAGGGAAAAAAAGGAAAAAAGGCGAACATATATATTTTTTGGTTCCGTGACATTGTCAAAAGAGATTGTATGACGAATAGTTTTTGATGATGAAATCCGTGTAAATTGGTTAATTCTTTTTGACAGAAGCGGAAGAAAATCTTTTCGTGAGAAAACGGATTGTTTCAAGCTTTTTACACTCTACATTTATTTCTAAATCAATGCTGTTAATCTGCGAAAATGAAGGAAGTAGATTTCTTGCTTGTTTAATTGAATCAAACGAAAAAGAAAAGAACGAATATTATAATGAATAATTAAGCACACGTATACACTTCTTTTCCAACAGCTTTCCCACAGCCACCTGCGTCATATTTATATACCGTCTTCGAACCTGATATTGTTTTTCCACAACCTACAGAAACATAATGAATCATGGATAAACATCAATAGAGATCGAACCTGTCGACGCGTAATTTTTCACCATATCTCGGCAAGCTTGTTCACAATTAGCCATTGCCGGATCATTACACGAGCAAAACATACAGCTGGAAATTTTCCATTTGTGAAAGGGAAAATGCACTGTATCAGATACAGCTTTGCATTCACATCTGGTAGGAAGAAAATAAAATTTCTGTCAAAGACAGATGATCGAAATGAATCTTACGTGCGTCTTAATCCACCAACAAAACCTTCGGATTGAATAAAAGTTCCCACGAGAATAATTAATAATACGATATACTTCATCTTAGCACGTTCCTTTTTTCACTGATATCTCTTCTACAGATTCTATTTCGAGGCGAAGATATTTATATGAAGAATAACGATATTCTTATCTTTCGTACATATATTCAGACATGACAAGTGCTCGATCAGAATGATAACACATTCTTTTGCATTCTTACACAAATGGACAAACGTTTAGCGTATCTTCTCCTTCTGTTTATCATCGTCGAACAAGTGTTCACTAGTCCAATCGATGGTAGAAAGAATATTTTGTCGTGAGAATTTATTTGCACCTGTGACTTATGTTTAGGTACAAGCGGTTCACTATCACCCGCTGAAATGAATCAAAAGAAATGGAAAACAAGCGAAGTGCTAAATTGTGTTCGTCGTTTAAAATCGTTTTTACTTCGACCAATCAAAAATGATCTTTCAACAAAAGTAATCGACTGCCTTCAAGAAAAGGCTCAAAAAGCAAATAAAAAAAGCAAAAAGTCATAAATAAAAGATGCTGTTTTTTCTTCTCCTCTCATGTTAATCAAACAAAATCGTCTCCCTTTTCCTTTCACAGCTTGAACCTTTTTCGATCATAAATAAACTTGATGCAAATTCATCATCTCCTTCGTTGTTATCATCAATTCTCAACAGAATTTCATTTGAAAATATATTCCACATATTCTCAAATGAGTTCCTACTTTTTTTTGACATCGCACTATACATCGCTCGATTAAATCTCTAATCTATTAATTAGATGAAATAGTATTTTTAGCGTAGTAACTTGAATCAGTTAACTGCTAATTGCACCTGCTCCTTTTCCACGTTTTTCTCATCTTTTATTTCAAAGTGACTAAATAAATGCCACTATTTCTTAATGACATCAACTCAATTCGAAACACTTTTAGTCGAGAAAATAGCGTGAAAAATAAAACAATTGTGTATGGAAAAAAGTGGAAGAGGTTGAAAGACACTGTCTTCGATATGTTGGTGAACGATATTCCACCTGTTCAATGAAATTGGCAATCCGAAAAAAGTGTAAAGATCCGTTTACAATCATGCTGTATAGAATAGTATATTCTGAAAATTATTTTTCATTTTCAATCTAATGACATCATACATTTCAAAGAAAAAATATGATAAGTAACAGATCTATTTTCCTTTTTGTCTTTGTATTGATCATCTAGTTTAACTTATATAGTAACAACAAATATTTACATAAAACCGCGTACTCTAGATGGAACGGTAAATTATTTAAAACAGGAGAGAAACATGTGTGCATACAGCAATATCTATTCATTAAATACTCTTTATTACTACAATTATAGATTAAATAAAATAATTTCGTTTGAAATGAATATTAAATGAAGTAAACGAGTTCGAATATTTTCCAGCCAGCTGACATGAATATGTATATAGAATCCTGTATAAAACAAACTGATGTAACCATTTTCTCTAACAAATATACCATCTGTACTATAAAGAGTACATCAAGCATTAATAAGGAGCTAGTACGACGGAGACAGCTCGAGAAAGCAAAGAATTGCGTATAAGTTTCTACATAAATGAGTTCATCCGATGCATAATAAAGTTCTGTATTGAATAGTGACACTTTCATCCCTGGGACAAACATTGGGGGAAATTTTGTTTAGACTTTTTCCTCTGTACATGTCTCTTAAAGATCTAGGTAAAATTTTTCCAAATTCGCCTCAGGAATAAAAGTATTTGCAGCTGATGTACTCATTTTTAGGCAAGGGATTTATCTGTCGAGAAAGTTATTACGCAATTCTTTGTTTTTTCGTGCTAGCTTCGCATTGATATAATTTTTTAAAATAATTCTTTAGTTCTGTGGTGATTGTTCCCTGTAAAAAACGTATATTAAGATACTGTTATGAGGTATTATCAATACATTAGATTTTCGTATTGGTTAGTAGATTTGGTTGACGGAATAGGAAATAGTTTTACGAAAAATCATCTCCTTATCATTTAGAACATGACGCTCGACGAATTCCTCTATACTAGTCGTGAATTCCAAGAAATAGTTGGCACTGACAACTGTTTATTGATATAAACTACATTTTCTTAACGTCTATTTGCCATTCTTCGCTCTCTCACTCTCTTTCTCTCTCATTCATCTTGCTATTTTACTCTGCTCTGAAGTCGCAACGTAGACCGTGTCGAAAAGTACGGGCTGAACCTGGAATCATTGTCCTGGGAACATATTATATTTCGGTTATATTCTTTTTTTTTTGTATACGTTCTTTGTATTTTACGTTGTGGAAAATACGATGTCGTTGACGTCTAACTACATGAACGACATATAAGATAATTGCTTTTCATACGGTGGAAGAACATTTAGTGCCCACTGCTTATCTCAGGATTCAGTTATATTGCAAGAATGTATGCATCTTTTTAACATGACAAATTTAGTGAAAATATAAAATTCAAAAGGCTATCATTTTGAAAAAACGCCATACTTCGTGATAGTTGAGAATGAGGTTATAAGAAGATCATTGGAAAAATTCCGGAAGAAAACAAATGTATTTGGCTTAGCAACAAAGATATTGTCATGTCATTTGCAATTTCAAGTATAGAAGCACACGTTTTCGTACTCAAACACAAGTATTAAAGCATTCTGTTAAAGTGTAAATACACATTCGAGTATAAATCTGAAGAATATATGCACTTGCGTTTATTAGTTGTATTGTATGAAAAAGGCAAAGACAATGCTTTTATCCTCACTCGGATTGGAAATAAATCAAGCAAAATACAAAAACAAGCCAAACATGAAATTATACTGTCGTTTACGATTATTTGCATATTAGTAAGCAAAGTATGGTATTAGAAACAAGAGCATCAGCTGTCTCTAAGAGATGACTACGGAAAATGTAAGAGAAAAGCATAAGTATTTCGTCACTTCTATTCCACCTGATCAAAGACGGTTGTTTTCTGTGAAAGGCGAACGCATTGTTGATTCTCATGAGAATTCTCTTGAAAACATGTCTTCTCATATAATTCCCATTTGCTCTCTTTTCTTTATTAAATTCAACTACGAAAATATCCGATGAGGATACATCTAGTTCAATAGCAAATCAAGGAAGGATTTTTTTCAGATTATTTCTATTATTCTGTATATCACTGGACCCTTTTCTTAGAAAAACATCTTTCTAAACGAGAATTATTCTCGTATAGCAAGCATTCATAGTCAAAAACAATTAGAGTGTCCGGTGAATTTCTTCTGCGAATCTTTCACCAGCTTCAATTGCACCTTCAATGTATCCAATCCATTCCAGAGCCATTTCTGTGCTGGCTAACCAAATTCTTCCGTCGATTAATGCTTTTGTTCGATTTCTCCATGTCGAACATGGACTTGCTGGATAAACAGCAGCATAACAGCCTTTACTAAGACTTTCTTTTGGCCAATATTGAACGAATGTTTGCAACGGTTTTTCATTTGTATTGTAAAGAACTGAATATTGTTCAATGATTGATTCGATTAGTTCGTTCTGATCACGTTTACACCAATACGAAGCTCTTTCACCTAGTACCAACCCAATGAGTGCAATGGGATAATTGGATTCGAATATGTTCGAACAAGGACCTTGTTTATCAGTTTGATCAACTATAATATTTCTCCAGAATGGCTTTGAATAGATAAAGATCGTCTTAATGCATTGTCCCATGGTCATTGAACAGTAATTGTTCGTCGATAACGATGGGCAGAAATCGATTGTTGAAAGCAACGAAGGAGAGAACGCTAAAAGAAGACGGCGACATTGAATTTCGACACCTGATTTCATTTTCAGAAGGATTTCGTCATTTGACTGATAATTAATCGATACGAGAGGATCGTTTAAACGAATGTTTTCATGTTCAGACATTCGATAACAAAGATTTTGAGTGCCAGATGAAACTTTATAATGTTGAGCGCCATTTAAGCCATCATCTAAACTATTTAATCCACCAGGTATCGAGCGAATTAATATTAACCAGTACAATAATGAAACATTTTCTGCATCACACGCTTGAATTTAAGGGAAAAAAAAACAGTTTTGAAAATAATAATAAAAAATTTGCTTACCAGTTAATGTTAATATGTGTAATTTCAATTCTTGTTCAGTTCGATAATCTTTCACTAATGGATGTTCGTGAATAAATTGTGCAACAGATATTTGCGACCATTCAGAACTTTTCTCATACTCCAAAGAATGCTCAACATCTGCTAATTCCAATGACATTGTATCCCATTCAGAACAGATTTTTTCAATCGCATCTAACTGATCATTAGTTAACGGAGATAAACCAAGTTGTTGTCCTAAATGCGACGGATCTTGATGATACCATGTTTGTTCAACTAAATGAAGGTTGAATTGATCGATTAACGATAAAACTCGCTTTTGTTTTGGTCCGATCCACTGTCCACCTAGGTCAATTGTCCATTTTTCGTCAAACACTTTTTCACTCAAAGTTCTTCCACCAATACGAGCTCGACCTTCAATCACAAGACATCGAACTGATTTCGATGTGAGATATTTGGCAGCTGAAAGACCAGCAAAACCAGCACCAACAATGATAACATCAAAAGATTCGATATTACTCATTTAAATATGTTCTTGAAAAAGAAAAGAGAAGAATAAGTTTAAACATTGTTTTATCAGTTATAAAATGATATGACTGAATAGATTCTCATCCAATGAAAAGAACGCATTCAAAACAATCTAAATAACTACAGTTCGATACTGATACTGCGCCAATGCGTTCATTATGGTTCACTATCAGTATTGAGTAAATCTACTTGGAAGAGTGTACGATGCGTTAACCAGCATGGATATTGCCTCTCTTGATCTCGGCATCTAAGCGTTGAATCTTGTGTGACAATGAGTGACCTTTATGACTTAAGTAATAACGAGAAAATTATTATAAGTATTTTTGTTTATTTCATTCATCATATGGTGCTAAGAAAAAGTTTCAAATATATCTCCAATAAATTTAATAAAATACCAATTCTATTTTCAATATGCAGATGAGATATGATGACCATATGTTCTCGAAAAGATACTACGCTTCACTGTATAATACCATATTTTAAAATTTGACTCTCATAGAGGTCGTACATTTGTGAGTAGATAATTCTTCTTCTTGTATATGTTTACGTGTTTACTTGTATCGGTACAATGTGCCTTTTTCTTATAATATATTGTTTAAATAGACTAACATTTTGAGGAGCATTTCATTTCTTCATAGTTCTAGTATGACAGTATTGTTATTTTTACATCATCGTAAGTAAAATAAGGCTATATATCTATGATTGATATTCTGTTGAAGAAGATTAATCTTTAACCACATTATCTTTTTCTTATTCTTAACTATTTCAATTATTCGAGTGATTTTTATACTGCTGTTGTTTAGCTATTCTTGTTCTTTTTCTCTCAGTTTGTATGTTTTTCTCTGAATGGGGTCACTTGTACTGGTAACATGTAAAACGATTTTTCGAATGAATGTTTATGAGTAAATGATGTACGAGCTACGCTGTAATCGTTCAAATTTGCTTTTCATATTCTGATGATATTTCATCTCACTGACGTGAGAACAAGTTTCTTTAACAATAATTCTCGAGTTGGTCATCAGTTAATGGAAGTCTTTTATGTGAGCAGTTGAGATTAACAGCTCAACAGAAAAATCCACACGCCTAAGAGTAGAATAAAAAAAACTTCGCTTTTATCCATCTATTCATATGCTTTCTAAAGGGAAAAGAATAAATGGCTATCCTATGTTATCCATTGATATGACACGATTGGATATAATCCTGAGTAGTGTCATTTTAACTGTGTAATGTGATACTATTTACTGTATTTAAAATATGAAAAATGATTAGTATAATCAATTGAAACGTATTTCTTTGCATTTTATTCGAGCATGAGTGAAAAGGACGTTCATGAAGTCTGAACAGGTTCGTTAGATTTGATTCGGTTTGAAGATTTTGACCTTGATCGAATAGATTTGGGTCTTGTTAAAGGACGGCGTTGAATCTGTGCTTGATGAATATCATTCACTGATTTAGACGTTCTCATCAATTGAGAATTTGTTAGTGATCGATGTAATGTACTTAATAGCTCATTTTCTTGTTGATTCGATTGAACACGGTCGACGGAATAGAAAAAATTTGTCTTTTCTCGAAGAACTTTATCGTCTGTATTGGTATTAGTTGCTTTCGATGGTGATAATTGACGTTTTTGTCGGATTAATGGTAACGAAGATTTTCTTTCTAATTCGTTATAAATACATTGAAATGTTTGCAAAGATTTTAATGGAAAAATCTTTTCTGCATGATGAATCTTCTCAAAGCATTCGATTGATATTACTGAAAGGATAAGATTGTTTTCGAGAAAAAGAGGAATAGTTGACTTACAAATTGATTCTTTAACAACTGGAGGAATCGCTTGGACAAGTGTATTTGTATTCGTTGATAAAGCTGGATTTACATTGATTTCAATGAGCAAAACTTTCAGATCGTTATCAATCATAAAATCATAACCATACAAACCAAAACAACCAATACGTCGTTTCAATCGCATTCGAATACTTTCGATAACGTTTAACATGATGCGTTCAATTTGTTTCTACAAATCAGCTTAGTTATCTTTCGAGCTAAAGATTCTCTTCTTTACTCACAGGTAAAACCTCCAAAACCCAGTTTGGAGGAAGATTTTTCTTTGGTAAAATGTACTTATTCATATAATCACTAAAGCAACGATTGTATTCCATTTTTTTTTGTAAAATCAATCACTTTACTTGAACTGCTCCATCGTCCAAGCTGTATCTTCTTTCATTTCATAGTATTTTGGATCTTTCTTTTGCATATACTTCAATGAAAATAGAGGAACTTTCAAGGATAAAATACTTTCAACAGATAATAACCTGATTAGTCAGATGTGTTAAAAGATTTTCGTCGTGTTGATCAAAATCAAACATTGAAAGTCGAATGTAACCCGAATGATAATGAACGAGAAGTGGCTGAACACTTGAGATCAACATATAGCATCGAATATCAAATTTTTTTCCGTGAATTAGTAATGGATTCATGATATAACTAAAAACGAAAAGCAAAACGTTCATTGGATAATGAAAACATGAACAAACCGTTGAACAATTGTTTTATTTTGTTGTCTGAACGTACTCGATCTCGATCTGGGATTTGCTTCCAGTTGATCGTATTTATCTTTCAATGAACTGATATCTCGTACTATGTAGATTCCTTTTCCTTGATTGAGACAACTTGGTTTACAAATCCAAACGTCACCAGCTAAAATTGAGAACAAAATGAAAAAGTGCAAAATAAACGAATTGTTTTTCTTTAACGGACGTTTGTGTAAATTGAAAAGAATATCTCGATCGTGTTTTTCATCTAATTTAAACGTTTGAGGAAGGTATTCATTCAATGATAAGTATGTCGATGGACGTTTGATTATCGTTTGAGATGTATTTTCATACGTTTGCAATGATTGATACAATTGTAATTTGTTTGTAAAATAATCTTCGCCTTGGATATGATTGACAATTTGTTCTCCATCTTTGAACAAGTTCCAATTTACTTCATAGCTACATTGAACCCATCTGAATTTAAATTCATCAACTTTGTCCGGCCGATTTTCGTAACCGATGGATTTTAAAATATCTTCAATTCTTTTCGAAACAAAAAATGACATGGGATTTCTTCAGAAAAAATTTTCGACTCACAATTCAGCGTTGTTTCCTTGACCGATAAAACAAACTGGTTTTGGCTCAATGTAAAGAGATCGTCTTTTTCGAACTGATCGTTTTCTTGGGTTAGTCCGTCGTTTCGTTTCGCCGGATGAATCATTGATTATTGTTGATGAGTTTTCTTCAGACATCTTTGAAAGAAATTCGCCAGTGAATGGATGTTTACTATTTTGATAGAGTACCTGTTTCGAAAAGAGAAAAGTAACAGTTAAAAGAAAAAAAGAACGAAGAACGAAGAAATTCAACACAGAGAAAAATGTGTGTATGTTTTTTTTTCTGTTGTGTTCGAAAAATTTACACAAATAATGACTGTTAATCTTTCTTCTTTTTCTTTTCTCTCGAATCAACATCTTCAAATGTCAATAACAACCACTATGGTTCCCTTCTGATTTATTTTTCATTCAACTTTGAAGAAGAAAAAAAAAAGAAGAACAAGTTTTTTGTCTCTTTTAATACACGATAGTGCCAATGTTGCTGTAGGCATTCTCTATTGTTACTATACAAACAGAAGAAACTTACCTTCATTCAAATTTCCTCATTGGGCATTGCGACATCAACGTAATTTTTCTTTGGTACGAGAATTGAGTACTTCATTTGATTCCAAAATGAACAATTTCTACTTGATGGAAAGCAATGGTATTCAAACGATGAATAGCGACCTCTTTTTTTTTCTTGATATAGAAAATTCTTATCGAAAATAGTATTGGTCGAAATGTTCGACCTTTGTGAGGAATTGTTTCAGATAATTAACAGAATTGTTCAATTTTGTTGTTGTTTAACGATAAATCTCGCGTATCGATCACAATTTTTGGTTTCCGTTGTTTCAGATGAATAAATGTGATTATTGTTGCATACGTCCATCCTCATTAGAAATCGTTTGTTTAAAATGTAGTCCATCACGTTCGATAAAAGTTTGCGTTAAATGCTCAATCAACGTCAGTCAATTACGAGAACATTCAAAACAACATCCGCTATCCACATATAAAGTAAATTTTTATTGAAAATTTTCCAAAAATAGCAAACCTCGTTTGATTGTTTAGTTAAATGATATTCCATTAGATAATAATCGGATTAGCGAATGGTTATGCAATGATGAGATGAATTTAATCGAAGCGATTGAAACGTGTGGCTTAGGAAATTGGATCGATATTGCTGCGAAATTATCACGAAATCAATTCGATTGTCAAACTCATTTCGAAGATATATATTTATCACGCTTAAACAATCCTTACTCGATTTATTTTCAATCGTTTCGTAATACGAAACAATTAATTGGTGAAAATCAAATTAATGAAAAGGATTTCGCAAATCAATCGATTATTTATCCACCATTGTTAATTGATAGTGAACAACAAAAAACATTGACATATATGCCGCAAAGAGATGAATATGAAAGAGAATATTTAAACGAAGACGAAAATCGGTTGCCTATTCTGACAAATGATCAAGATTTTCTGGAAGATATTCAACAAGATGGCTCAAGAATATTGTTAAATAAAGCCAAGTTGGTTTTGTTAAGATCTTATAAACAAACAATTCAACGAAGATTACAGTTAAAACATTTTATTCGAGATTACGCTCTCGGGTTTAATTATGCACCTGATCAACCGTACGTTCTTCTTTTCGTTTACTTTTCCCACTTTGTTTCTTTCTTGTAGAATGGATCTTCATCACATAAGTCGTTTTCTCTCTGCTGATCAATATGAAAGATTGATTTTCAATCATCGACGTTCGTATTCCCATAGAAAACTAGAGAATGTGAATATTATTGGTTTTACTTCAGGTATTCGAAGTTTATTGGAAGAACTCGGTTGTTCAACATCATCGAATAACCACCACCATGATCAACCACAACCAAGTACGATCGATTTTTTCGTTTTCATCTTGTTCATTTTTTTTCGTCTTTCAAGGAAAACGATCACCAATATTGAATTCGGAAAAACGTCGTCGTCGTGCTTCGTTAGTTTCTTAGAATTCTGCTATAGTTAGATAATATTCTCACTTTGAATAGCTCGATTGTTGTTGATGAATCATCGTCGTGCTCATCAGCTTCGACTGCACGTTCATCTTCATCAAGTTCGTCATCAGCAACAATCACATCTGATGCAACTGAATCGAATTTATCTCTAAGTTCATCAACTAATCAAACTGGAGAGATTACTGATCGAAAACTGTTGAATGGAAAACGTCGTTCAGTTCGACGCGTTTCATCATCGTCATCGACAGAAACTTCTTCGAAAGTAGCAAATATGAAAGAACCACTCTATACACGAAGACGTGTCAATCAATCAGATCAACACGTACGAAATTTTTCTTCTACGAACCATATGTATGTATTATTGCTATAATAGAGCACATCACAACGAGCGACAAGATCCGCTGGCAATGTGTTGACGACATCCGAGTAAGAAAAGGAGTTCTTTTGAAGAGAAATGAAGTTTTTAATCGTTGAAAGTATTAGTTGGGACTCAACAGATGACGAAATGGGCCAATTATCAACATCTCAGATGGAAGATGAAGAATCAACAGTCGCTTCTCGAACACGAAGTCATACACCGCCACATCCAGATTCAGATAGAAAGCAAAGGGTATTTAATTAAACTCGATTTCATACTCTTCAATCAAGTGTGTTGTCGTTATTTTAGAGACATTCTCCGCATAATAAAAAATACTCGAACCATACAAATGGTGGAACGAAGTAAAAACGAATAAATAATATCTATTGAATGAATTCATCTTTCAATCATTTAGATTTGATCCATCGGATCAGTCAACGCCAAAAACGAATCGCATGTTGACACGGCATCAACTTGTTGTTCAACAAACATCACCAAACAAACGAAGAAAATTGAATTCGAATTCAATTGATGAACAATTCTATGATGTTTAAATCTCGTCATTTTTCTTTTCTTCTTGTATATTTCATCTCAATTATTATTTGAAAAA
>CAJNOJ010000997.1:0-12488 GCA_905250025.1 Adineta ricciae
TTTTCTGTCATAACACATCACTAACGCACACCACTATCATACAGAAACCTATTTTCTCTCCATGCCTATTTTCTCACGCTTCTTTTACAAGGACAAAAGACATACGTCATGGGTCCTTTCTGTTTTCGTTTTCTCGTGTCCAGCTTACGTGTAACTACTAACCGTCGATTCTCTTGTCTATGCAGTATTGATACACGAATAAAAGCTTTGTTACAAAAAAAAAATAAAAACAAAAAAAACTCCGCTGTCACAAACATCTTCCGATCAGCTCCATCGTTCTCGTTCTACTCGCCGTCCCTCGCATTATTATTTCGTTTATTTCTGGTTGTATGAAACCAGGTCGAGATCCGTGGATGCTTTTAGCGGGCTATTTTATTCCATTCATTCCGCCTACTCTCATCTTTCTCATCTTTGTTTTGCCCTCAGAAGTGTATAGAAAACATTTCTATGAAACAGTTAAGAAAATGCGTTCGTACTTATCAAACATTTTCAGTGCAAACAAAATGTGATTCATATGGGATCCATTCCACATCTCGATCTCGAAACTTATTCTACAAAACAAATCAAATACAATTCAGCGGACTCGTTGACACTCAACATTCCCTCCTGTGATTGTTAAGCTTTAATTCTATTTCTTTCGCATAGTTCTATGAGATAATTAACCACCAAAAGCCATCTTAAGGGTGTAGATGTGTGGGCTGCGGACAAGGGTTTGAGTACCTGTTAACCTGCACCCTCACCCACACCCTCACCCTCACACACCCCACCCACACCCGCACCCACACCCTCAAAAATAAGGGCCGCTGCGAGGCCTGGCAACTTCTTATCCAATGAGCAATTCTAAAGGAACAAGCGAATCCACTTAGAAAACACACTTCTTCATTCGAACAAAAAAAAACAAAGATGAACAACTAAACAAAAACAGAAAAGGACAATGGAGACATTTGAAAACGAACTGATTCCACTTTTAACACATCGATTCCAACAGGCACATCGACTTAATAGGGTAAAACTATATTTGTGTAATTCTGGTTCGTCATTCACATAACATCTATCTAATTCTTGCGAACAAACTAAATTTACTGTTAATTGACGAGTACCTACTGAATAAATAAGTGATGCATTGCCAGTTTCTGAGATTGACCATGTAGCGAATGAATTGTAACCGAGTGGAAATGATATAGAACCATCTTTATATACTAATCAGATCAGAAGACAAAAATACTGCAGAATTCAATCCATCAAGAGAAAATCTTTACTTTGACACGCAGCTACGTCATTACATAGAGGTTTTTCAGTGAATGAATAACAAGGATTATAACTATATATAGTTTTTTGAAAAACATATCAATATATGAATTAAGTCATAGTAGAGATTGAGCACTTACGAGTAAAAGTAATCGCCCTTCTCCAAATTTCGAAAGGCTGGTACACCATCTTTTAAACCTACTTCAGATAAATCAATACGACCGAATCGCGCGTCTTCATAGGTACAATCGTCGGTGTTTCTAATGTTTTCATTGGCAGTTGAAACAAGTTCTGCACGTTTACAGCAGAGAAGAAGAAGATAGACGAACACTTTCAAAGCGACCATTCTACAAAGTACAAAAATGATTCATATAACTAACCAATTGATCTAGATATTCGAGTTCACTAGAAGATTTTTATGTTACAAGTATTTTAAAAAATCAAATGAAACAAAATATTCAAGCGAATCTTATTCTGACAATTGTAAAGTTCTTACACGTTTCAGTCATGTTTTGACTTGTGTGATAATGATAGAACCTCTCTGACTCTTTACTAATACGAGTCATTCTGTAGAGAAAAAAACCATCCATGACTCATGTTGAATGATAATATATCCTATCAGCATGTAAAAAAAAGAGTATCAAAGAACAATAAGACTCAAACTTACAGTGCACAATGAGAGACGCTGCAGTGATAATTGTTTTTTCATGAATAGTAAAATCTTGAGAATAAAGATGAGGATGAAATTCGATATTAATCAAAGAAATGCCAATGTTCACATCGCCCATCAGAATTTTACCCAGATGATGGTTGGAATCTAAATCCACACCCTCAAGATCCTAATCATTTCGATTTATCAATGGCATATTTGATGAGATGATTTATGAATATTATTATAAGATAATAATTCGAATGTAATAACATTTTGATAAACTTGAGAATTTGTTATTCAATGATTTATTTGATTAACTTGTTGAAGATGATTCAATTGTTTATTTATAAGATGATATCGATATAATTAATTGAAAATCTTTTTCTTTTCTAAAAATTAAAACAAAACATCTTCAAATGAAAAAGAGATTTACTCAATAACGTTTAAGTTATAAGAAATTTTGTTTTTACAAGATATTCTACTTCATAGCAATTCTTTGTTTGAAATATTTCATAGAAACTAATATTGTTATCATCATGTTTTTCAACTGATAGAGAAGAGTTCATCTTATTAGATTGTATGTAATAAGATCAAGAATTATTCGATCATCAACTTGGTCATTTTTCAATCTAATCGTACATTTCGTGTTTCATTGACATTGAAAAAACAAAAAAAAAGTAACGAAAATAGTTCTATATCCGTTTTTAGAATAGATGTGGGTAAATCACTTCTGGCTATATTCACAAAGATGCATAAGAATTGTTTCTGTATTATGTTTCAAATAATCGATGTTCGCTCAAATATTGTATGATTAAACTATAAACATATGAACTTAGTTTCCATTGAAGACTTCTTGTCGTCTCATATGATCAGATTCGATTTGAATTACACTGAAGAAAGAATGCGTTTTTCTCGAACGATCTTTCATCACAAAAAATCGATAGAAAGTAGATTTTTTTGTTTCTTTTTTTAGATGGAATTCAACCGACTTTTTTCACATAAGAAAACTGTACAAAGCTCTATTGATGGAAAGTAGATGTTGATTTAGAGTTTTTTTTTGCTTCATATTGTTGCAGATGCCAAACGTTGATGAAATTACATGAGAAACGTAATAACTCAATAATTTGTCAATATACGAAAACTTTCATTTTCACCAAACCGACTCAGTTTAGTTCGATACTTTTTTGTTTCAACAATGATTTTAATTTGATTAAAATATCAACATAAAAACGTTTGATATCTAAGCTTGAGGAAATTCATCAGGTTTCTCAGCAAAATTTCAAAAATATAATATAAACTAAGAAAAGTCCTATGTGTCAGAAAATGAATCTTTTATCGTCTGATGAAGATAAACTATAGTGGAGTTTTTATCATGATTCATATCCAATGTTTTACATGACTTCTCTAGCTGCATTTTTCTTCTCTTGTTGTATCACATCATCTACATGGGACAAAACTCATGGAAATTTCAATATTTCTCAAGAAATGCTTCTTGTTGTGCTGATTCATATCAGATTGGAATAAAGCCAGGTTTTCTATGCTTATAAAAGCTTTCAAATGCGCGACCATGCTTATACACATCACTGTTCAAATCTACAGGGCCTGTCTACGTCGATACACAGTTGAGACCATCTCATACATAACATACATGTAAAAGTCGAAGAGACTATTCGAGTATTAAACTTTCAGTTCGAGTTTTCAACTATTCAACTTCTAAATTTTAGACTTCGAAGCTTCGAGTATTCGAGTTTTCGAGTTTTAAACTTTTAACTAAATGGCTATTAAATATCCACTAATTAAACGATAATTATTAAATGACTAACTGATTACGACGGTGGGTGTGGGTGAGGGTGAGGGTTTGTAAAACTCGAATACTCGAAGCTTCGAGTTTTAGATTTATAAGTTTTAGAATTCGAAGGAAGTTTTAATACTCGAATCGAGTTAACGATTTCTACACTACTCATACATAATCTATTTTAATTAAGCAGGTAACTGTATCCATTCACCGTATAAAAATACTGTGACATCTCGAAGAGATGTTTGGAAGGTTTTAGACTTATGGATATATAGTGATAGTATCATAGAATTTGCTACCTTTTTATGTCGTTGAATAGTTTATCCAAGTCAGGTTGATGTGAGTGAAAGCACCTATGATGAAACTAAAGTATATTCGATACTTCTTATTTCGATTTTTATCCCAATGTGAATGTTTAACCCTTTGAGTCCCGACTTCTTTTCGTGAAGTTTAGTTTGACAGAACACAGCTCTAGGTGTCTAAATGGTATTATGAGACCCCTGCTTAGGTTATAATAAAAAGCTATGTCATTATAGCAACATACATTTATTCAGTTCATTGTGAGTGCACATAGTTTTGCTGATATAATGAAAAACAATTTTTTAAACAACGGCAAAAATACGGCGATAGATACATATTTCATCCATTCTTTTTTCTTCTCTCTTTCTAGTACTGTAATAAGTGCATCTACGATAAGTTGAAATATTATATCACAAATGAACTAATCATCGTCAATTTTTAGAATTTTTCCCTATTAGTTATCGAAAGAGATATAAAATCCTGATTTTAGTTATCAGTTTTCCATCCTCAATCTTCAATTATTGATTCATTATCTTCGAAACTATTTGTATTTCCACTGTTATCGGAGTATATTTCATTAAAACCCTGAATCCATTATATTTTAGAAAAGAAATTAGTTAGGTTCTTGAAAGCATTCATTCAGAGTTCAGATAGTTCAAGTACTACACCGCACCACTTTTAGCGAAGAAAAGAATTATCCATTAAGTGGTCTTTATTCAATAGAAAGTATAGTGACCACTGAAGAATCGCGTCGTTATAGTACATTTCTTCATTACAACGCAATAACTCATAAAACATGTTTTTTTCAAAATTTACAATGTTGAAAAAATTTGCGAAAATCACATACAGACACGCGACAGTACACTGTTCCACGATCTCTATTCAAAGGAATGTCTATGCAATGTTTCGATATTATACCCTAATTAGCATTATTTACTGTAAGTATTTCTTCCAGATCTTAAAAACACCAAATAATTGAAGAATATTTTGAAAAATAGAAATTTCCCATAGGTGGTACGTATATGTACCACTGGGACTCAAAGGGTTAACAAATAAAATTGATTATAGATGATATATCAACGATCCCATCCTTTATTGATACTCAAATAGATCTTCTGTATATTTCGTTTCAGTTTTATACTTAATGGATTGGTTTAGTTTTCTTCATGGATTTGCTACTTTGGCTACAGCTATCCAGTATTGGCTTTCGGGTATGTCATTTGGTGTTATTCCACCAGTTTCTTATGAAAATGCAGAGCAATTGTCGTGTTTGATAATGAAAGGATCAACTTTACTTTCAATGTTATACTTTACAGCGATATTGGTTGTTGACATGTATTATGGTTATTATGATGGATTTATTTTACCCATATCGTTGTTAGCGTTATTGACTTTAACATTTTTATTTAGTTCACTTGCTAAAAACGATGAAAAAGCACTGGAAAGCGATTTATATCGATTGTTATTTGTCGTATTTCAGGCAATATTATTGATAAAATTATCACATACATCATATTTTATGATCGATAATAGAATAAACTACAAATTGCCAACTAGTGGAATCAAAGATAGAGTATTAACAGCATCATTAATATTGGAATTATTTCAATTATTGTTTTGGACATTAACTCCATTTCTATGGTTTCCCAGTTCAAAAAGGTAGACAAATTATTTTTGTGGAGATTAAATGTAGAGAAGAGATATTTATCTTTTTAAAAAAAACCAGCTAGAGAAATAATAATGTGAACACGTGTATTTAGTGTTTAAACAGACGTAATAGCTATATTATAAGTATCATTAAAACAAGAGATTTGTTATGGTCTTTTCAAATAATAATGTCCACTTCTCATCTATCAGTAATGAATTCTTTTTTTCTTAGTGAATTGGTTCATCTTTTCTCAATGATTTGAGAGTGTGAATGAATTCTTGTTTTAGACATTTAACACTGTGGAGTTATGAATATGCTGATCTTATTTCACATATTGTCGTTATTATATTGTATTTAAAACAATCGCATATGGTGTTTTGGGATAATACGATAAAAGCGTATTTCGTGTTTTATATTATCAATCTTTTTATTTGGGTGATTCCATTAATGTTAGTGTGTTTAGGAAGTGAAGAAAAGATAATGATACCAGCTATGCATTGTTCTACATTTTAATATTCTTTTAAATAAGATGGTGTCACTTTCAGATTATGTAGTGGATATTTACCTAGATATTGTTTTTCTCTGTTCATTTTTCTTTGTTTTGATTGAATATCAAATAAATTTCTGTTATGAAGTTGTTTAGCGAAATTTTGAAACGAACCTTCTCAACTTTTATTTGAATTAGAATGCTTTTTTTAAATACCTACGATATGACTTTTCAGATGACAATGTGCATAACAACTATGACGAGTACATAATAACAATAATAGAATTCAGATTATTATGAATAATTTCAGCAAAAGAAATATTTTATTGCTAGTCATTCAGTCGAGGGTTAAGCGAGCCTGCCTCGACGAGCGTTACTAGTCTTATTTGATCTTTCAAAAAACAAAAAATGATTCAAGATTAAATTGTAAAAGGAAAAGTTTTTATTTGACGCACTCGTTGTGGTCAGGTTCAGTTTCGAGGACAATCATAAATCAACTGTTTTTGTAATAAGTACCGCCACCGCCACCACAGAAGCAAAGAAAGAGACTAACACCAATAAGAGGATAGCCAACTTCTTTTTCGCCTTTGGCAGCCAACACAATGCCAGTAACCAAAGGAGCAACAAAAAATATCAGACAGCAACAGAGCGCTATCGCTAAAATCGCGCCGTCTCCGCCACCTCGAAGTTTGTCAGCTTTCTCTTCTGGCGACGCGTCAGGGTTGTCGGGAATGGAAATTTTTATTGCATCTAAACGTATATACGAATGATCTTGATGATGGATCGTATAGAAAAGAAAACAATCTCATTACTAATTCTATCGAGTGAATAAAATTTTCACACTATATGTATATAATTCATGCAAAAGAACTTCAGAAGAATTACATTCGCAGGAAAATTTAAGGTTGAATACACATGACTCTTTCTCAATATTTTCAAATTATTTCACTTCTTTTTATTTCTTTTCCTGAAAGTAGCTATTCTTGCATGAGAAATCGATTAAAATCAGTTCATCACTAGCTGTTATCTTTTTCTCGCATAGATTATGCGAAGTTTTTCCTGCAAGTATTTTTTAGAATCCTGTACAAGCAAGTCCACTGAAAGAATATTCTTCGTCTAAAATGATACTGTCTTCTATTATTGAAGATAAGGAATATGCGTAGTTTTTCTTCCAACTTTACCTGTTGTTTTATCATTGTTTATCGTATCAGCAATAGAATAAACCTAAAAAGGAAAACAATCAATTCAAGCTATGCTTTTCACGGAAGAAAACCTGAAGTAAAAACTAAGGAGAAAGGGTGAGAGTGTAACATTTCCAAGCGATTCCGTAGTAGATAACCATACCAAAAATCAAACTATAATTAGCTCAATCTACCAAAAGGGCCAGAATATGGTTAGGAACGCTATTATGACGGTTCCCAGGAAAAATGGGTATATTTCACCCAAATCATCTTTGTATCCGTTAGCGCTAAGGAAACCATTCTAGATATGCTGGGTGATAAAAAGTGAACAGGATGTTACTGAGAACAGATGTGGGACCTTTTAATATTGTAAGATACTGAAAAGGCACGAGCATTACTAGAATCTCAACGGCTCCTATCCTCTCATTATACAATGGCTCCTGGCGGGCTGATGCGATTGACGAAATTTTCCATGGCATATTACTATATCAAGATCTCGATGGAGTTCGAAGATGAGATTGGCTGGATGAGTGACTCCTGAACTATAAAGAAAAGACTTAATCTTTCTCGGTGGCTCCTACGTATTCTATGTAATATCTTTAGAAGAATCCATTATTATACAGATCATCTTCGACGAAAAGAACAAAAACAAATCGTCTAACTAGACTATTTATCGGGTTTTAAAATTGATTCTATCAATGGAAAATATGTTATTGAACTGGATCTTTGATACTCACTTGCATTATTTTGCTTTAGAGAACGACGCGTTTGTTGTTAAATGAAACAATAAAATGGCTACATAGTTTCTTCCTCGAAAATAACGGCAAACACTTATCTTCTTCCGACTACAAAAAATTTCCAAGGTTTTAATCTCTTTTTTTATTCTACGAATCATTTTTACACAAAAAAAATCTGTGTAGATAGGATAAACATTTTAAAGTTGTTCCCTCGACTGAAAGGAGGGTCATATGAAAAAAAATAGTTTGTGTGTGGGTTTGTGTCAGGGTCAAAGGTCAAAAAAACATTTTTTCCAAAAATGCTCAAAACTTCATAAAACATGGTTTGGGAGGGTGGTTGAGGGTGGATTTTCGTTGAAGAAAGCATCGAGATTAACTGTGATAGCGAAGGCGGCCGAAGGCCGTCTGAGCGCTCGCAGAGAACACTTCACGCGTGGTATACATTTATGGGTGTTGCAGTGACTACAGGAAATCGATGTAGTCAATCAGTAGCGATGCAGGCTTTGAAAAGATTGACACCAACCTCGATGGTGGATCAGAGTGAAAGAAGAAAGGGTGAATGAGAAGATATAATCTATAGGCTGACGTGTTAAAGAGGCAGTGAAGTCTATAAATGAACGACTGGAATGTGGAATAAATATCATAGTCAAAGAAAATTAATCAAACTCCTATTGCAGAAATAAGATTCAGCAACGTCTTTGCGTACAAAATTGCAACCGAAGCAACTGCGTTGTGCAGTGCAAAACCGGAAACATACGGACCGTAAGTGTCGAAATTTTGAGCGTGTTGCTTTTTCTACCCAGTACAATTTCTCCGTATGTGATGCGTTCGGCATAGATATTTCGTATTTGTCATTAGATACCCATGCTAATGGCATATAATGAAAACGCCTAAACATCTGCACCAGAACTGCTGCTCCAAACAAAATCTGAACCATCGCTCAGAGAGCTCTTTAAGACCATTCCGTATCACAGTCGCAGGTTGCCGCAGTTGCAATGGCTCAACAGTCGAAATAAGTAATACCTGTATATTCAAGAAACACCCCATCCTGTACAACTACTGCCCACTATGCCGGTCACCATCTCACACAAATGCATGAGAAACAGCGCAGATCCTGATTCGCATGGAACCAAACGGTCACTCATCGCTTCTACCACACCAACTTAGGCAAAGACTACGGCATCCAAAAAATACCCTCAAGATAATTGGGAAAAACCAAAACTTCTTCAAATCTCAAACTAAATGCAATTCGACAACACAAAAGCAGATTCCTACATATGCAGCATCAAAACTAAATCTTCATTCGTATCCACAGAGTAAAAACACCGATCCTCCCAGTTCCCCACTACCGGATTCCATAAGCTAAGCAAATATTTATTCAAGGTTGAAATGAAGCCTCTTTCACTTCAAAAACCATGTATTAGCCAAAATCATAACGCTCCATATCCCAACTCCATTCCCCTTATATACAAAAGCCTACCACATCAATCCTTCCGATAAACAAACCAATCCGAATTGACCATCAAATTCTCACCTCCGCTGCACGTACACGCATGTCGACCAAATCTAACAATATACCCGTGAGCCTTTCTCCGTCTCCAAACAGAATTTCTCAGCATCACATCTCCTTTCTCTCTGCGAAAAACAGTGTCTCTTTCAGAAAAAACTACGAACGATATCTACAATCGATCGTAAAAGTGACTTCCCAGTTAAGGTTCACACCCACAATCTATACATATTCAACTGTGCATATCTGCGAACATGGAGGAGAGCGTTTCTCCCTTTCGTAATATGAATTTTAACCATCGAAATACAGATTCTGACTCGGAATCAGAAGCTCTACTTGATGGAAAAACACCCGAAACGATATCTACGATGGTCACGAACTTCGGATCCGAAACCGAAACTTTCATTTCCTCTGCAGCTACACGTGTACATTGTATGTGCGAACATGGAGGAGAACATTCCTTCGTGTGAGGATATCTGTGTATAGATGAAAATGTTGAATGCGGTTTCGAATTAATTGCTCTGTGTGATGATGTAATTTTGGATGGAGGATTCTAGGATATAGTAATAGATAGGATAAGAGAAAATTTCATTGTTGATATTCGCTACATTTGATGTATTTTTCATTTGGTGCGATCCGTACATACACTTTAGTGTGTGTATTTGGTTTTGGAACGTGAGTTAGATGGAGGTGGATGATTAGTTAGGATGAATATACTTGTGAAGGTGAAGATGCGACGTGTAATAATGGTCGGTCTGATCGTGACGGTATGGAATGGAAGCACATGATCTGTGCACGTATCATGGTTTGTTGTCACGATTGTGTAAGAGATTATGCGAGCATATGTGCTTTCAGTTGGACGTGTTGAAACTAATTTCATTCATTTACTATTTCGGTTTGGTGAAGCTGGTTGTTCTTCTCTCTGTCGGAGGTCGCTCGGCATTCGTGTTGAATCGTCCTCTCTGAAATTAAAAAGTGTAATACTGTTTTGGATAAATTCCATTCATTGTAGTATAAGTTTTCAAAGTTAAGAAATGAATGCGATTGACGAAATTAGTGGAGATGAATTCGAGGTTTAGGTAGAATGTAGCATTTTTTTCTAATTGATTTGCTTTTCGTTCTGATTTGGTATGGGTCCATATGTTTCGAAAGTCTCTAACTATGATACGCAAATTATTACATACAATTGGTGTGATGCGGCTAAATTGCTTGAACAGATAACAGCTGTGATCAATGAAAAAGTTCCCAATGGAGTTCATAAACTTGTGAGCATACTTGCTGTTCACAATACGGTTATGCTCATTAATATGCTACTGCTTTCACTAATGATTGTTGCTATCGTTATCTGGTGTTTATTTCAACATTGTCGAAGTACAGCTGTAGAGATAGGTGTCGTGGACGAACCATCGGCTTATTCGATCGATACTCCAGCATCGGCTAAAAAGTCTCCAGAAAAAAATAAAGATGGATATAAAGTCTAATATCCTCGATGACATCGCGTCAAATGACATTTTTCTCTTGTTTGTGCATGCCTTTCAATAGATTCATAGTTAGATTGTAGCTAGATGTACTGAGCATTGTTTCATTCCCTCGACTGAAAGGAGAGTCATGCCGAAAAAAGTGGTCCAAAATCCAAATTCGTTTGTGAGTATGTCTGTCGCAGGTCAACGGTCAAAGGTCAAATTGCATTTTTTTGAAAATGTTCAAAACTTCATAAAACATGGTTTCGAAGGGTGTTTTGACACTGAAAGTTGGTTGAGAGGGTGAGGACATGTGAGATAGGGTCGATGTTAAACGTATGTTGAGCCCTGAGGTCAACGGCCCATAAGAGAATTTCATTATGAGTGGAACAAGAATTAGGTAAAAGTTTTTCATAACTCCAAATGTGCAAGGAAATGTATCATACATCGAAACTGAAAGATTTATTCTCAGGATGTAATGTAACTTGTATTTGTGATAGTAGGAGAATTTCCTTCGAAACACAAGTCCAAAATACAATTCTGATTTTTTTGCTTCTGTTGGTGTGACTACAGAAAACAGACAGCGAAGAATCTTGTATAAATTATTGTTAGTATTCGTTTTTGCTAGCGTACCGAATCACAAATTGGACACCAGAAGAGGATGTGTCTCACACTCTAGTATAATAGTGCAGAGAAGAGAAGTAGTGATCGTAGACTAAATGAACGAGATTTTGATATGACAACGTCTCTAGTTCACACTTAGAAACATTTTGACACCTTTGGATTTGAAATTTAAATGAACATTCATCTTTCTTCACCTAACTCTTCATTTTATTAGGAAAGGGAGAACACGTATAAGGTATGGTGCGGCAGCGCGACCGAAGATTTCTGCACCATTTTACTGTTTAGAATGTTAGATAATCTGTTAAATGTATATTTTATAGAGAACCGTTTCCTCTTCGAAGCTGTATACTTTCAACGATACCATAAAACTTTCTTTTAGACCAGTGTCAAAAAGAAACCAAAGGGTTAGTTTTGAGCGAGCTGTGCAGAAGCGAAATTCGCCCGATCATTTTGCTGCAATAGTTGAAGAGAAAGTGTTCTATTATGATCTAACCTATACAGTTCGATAGAGAAAAAGATTCTCTACAAAATGCACACTTAAGAAATTATCTTATATTCGAATCAACGAAATAGTGCAGCCATTTGCGGTTCGAACCAAAAACGTTTTTTGGTCACGATGCTAGATCCTAGTTTGAAGATGCCTGTGATGACATATAACACAAGAGATAATATATGATAAGGGTATCCTGTATTGAATCGAAACAAATCGAATCTCTACTGTATGTTCTTCGTCCTTTCATAGTTCTCAGTACATACAGTATTACGCTACAGAAAAATATCAAGCTTTATAAATAATATCTAAGATCTATCGCTATCATACAATGAGTTGATGAGCCAGATGATCATGCG
>CAJNOJ010000998.1:0-12452 GCA_905250025.1 Adineta ricciae
CCACACCATTCGATAGAGAATTTAATTCTGTATCCAACACAACCATTTAAAACACCAGCACAGATACTGAAATGAATATTGGCAAAATAAATCGAATATCGTGCCAACTTTCCTTACGTTGAAACGAGGATGTACTGCGAAAAAGATAGCGAATCCATCCGTCACAATGTAATGGAATGATATTCTGGGTGGATGGAAGGGAGTAGACTACATAGTTTGTGTTTATGTATGACACGCAACTCGAGATGAAACAAACGTATATCGGACTCAGTCAAATGTAGATATTAATACAAACATGTACAGAAAAAAAGCAAAAGTTTCTATGAATTCAATGCTTTAATACCCCCTCACCCATATCTAATTTTTATTCAGAAAGAAAATAACTATGCTCGAGACGATACAGCTAGCATTTTCAAAAGAATGTCCCTTCATGCTAATGTTCGCTATTTGTATTTGGTCAGTCATCATAACTTTGCCGTGGATATACTTAACATTCGTATTGATCCATATTCTCGTATTTGAACACATTGACGATACGTGTTGGTGGTTTTGATAAAATATCACCTGTGTCTTGAATGTGAAACTCCCAGTTTCGTACAGGACGGTCGACATCATCAAATGGGTAACTGACTTCCAGGATTTCGCCCTCCGTTCTCTTAACTCTAACGTGTGTAATAATCTTCACCCATTTGCAATAGGACTTCGGTAGGTCTGGCTGAAAAAACTTCCGAGGAAAGTAATGTTCACTTTTACCCTCGACGATGACATTGATGACTTCGTCAAATTTCTCTTCTTCGGGACGACCATTGTATTTTAGAGTACATTCAATCGGATGAACAGTATGATTTACGATGAAGCAAGAATAAACGTGAGGTGGAGTCGGAGCCATTCTAGAAAACAATATTTTATTCATGACTTTCTCAGTAAGATTGCGGCATCTTACCTTCTTGTGATGTTGTTTAATTCAGAGTGAACAGTTGTTTTACTGTTGAATGTCTTCTCTGTTGAGGGGTCAGTGCACCCTGTCGTTTGATTAGTACTGCTCTCAACGGGCATTATTTGTATCTGAAAATGCATGGAACTTCGCGTAGTCACGGAGGCTTTCTATGATTCTAGATAGCTCCGAAATAAAATGCTCTGATTCAGAGCATTTTTTTGTACCTACCATATTGTACTTTTCGAAACGAGAGTACATCGCATTATAAAAACATTTCAGTATAGCAGTAGTCAGTCGCTTTATTCTCATTTACAAAATACAATGTTGCTACGGACTGGCAAGCAGCAGGTAGCAGAACGAAGCAAAATGTCATTATCAATATTTTTCCAAGTCACTGCTATGGTATCCGATATGCTTATTTTCGTTTGATTACTCGTTTGAGTGGTGCTCGAAAACATAATTCATTCGTTCTCAGAACGAAAAAGTTTGTTTTTAATGCGCACAAAAAGTACTTTTTCTCTCTCTTGTAAAGCGAAATGATAGAATTTTCATGACTTGTCGAAGGATAACTTCCGCGGAAATGGAGGAAGAATCAGATAACGAGTATCATTGAATTCAACTGTGTCAACCAAGTGGTGTCTATGGACGTGTTTTTAAGCGATTCTTAGTCTTTTATTTCGAAAGAATGAGTACTTACCTGGCAAAATAGGGTTTTATCTTTCACGAATTCAATGCCACTCTTACCGTAGGCAATTAGATACATCCAGATCAAACGACGGTTTTCTTCAAGTAAGCGTAAGACGAGCTCAGAGATATGGTTAATTACTCTACTAAGATATATTTATACAAATCGTTTGGTTTGGTTTAGACAGGTAGATCATTTCACATCTGTTTTCTCGAAAATCTCTATGTATATTTTTGACTTCTCTCATTTGTTGTTTTTCTTCTTTCATAGAAAAAACTGCTAGAAGAAGGAAAAAAGGAAAGGAGAGCAACGGTAAACTATTAACCTTAACCTTCTGTATGAAAATTTATGTAACCAATGCGACAAGCAAATGATGACGGAAAGAAATGGAAAACGAGAAATACAAAGTTTGCGTGAAAAGTAAGAATTTCCCGATGACTCCCACTTGTTTATGAGTTGCTTGAGAACTTTCCGACTGACGGAAGAAAGCAAGCGGAAATACAGATACATTTGCTATATAGTTGATTTTCACATGTATAATATTAATCATTATTCATAACTTTCTTCCCCTATGTAGTACTTCTATATTTATTGCTACTACAGTTTTCTTTTTTTCTTCATGTTTCTTTCTGCGCATAAAATAAATACTTGAATATGCAGAGAGAAGGAATAAAAAAACTGTAAAAAAAAACTAAAATAGCTGTTGTTTCTATTGCAAAAAACGTGAAGTCTATCCGGGTATAGTCTTATGGCCCAAATCAGTTCAGCAAAACTTTCGCGAAAAGCCTTTTCATTATTCCCAAAGCAATAATCTTGTTTACGCGTTTATTTCAGTTATCATCCTCTGACATAAATCGTTTCTCTTTGCCATCCACCAACTGAACTTGTCGAGCTCCAATTCGAATCCGATGCACAACTTTTTCGTAGGCAGTTCACTGAAGTATCGTTTAATAATTCATTTGGATAGTAACCTCAGTTCCACCCAGTACGTAGCAGCACTGTAAATCGAGATTTATCAAACTTCACTCATATGCATACGCTCAAGATATTAGCAGCAGATAGAATATCAATAATTTTAATACTGTGGCTCCCCCACTACATGATAGGATCAAGCATGCGACATACCAGGAAATCGAAATCTACTTTATACACCGTGCCTGAACACGTAAGGAAAGTTGGCACGATATTCGATTTATTTTGCCAATATTCATTTCAGTATCTGTGCTGGTGTTTTAAATGGTTGTGTTGGATACAGAATTAAATTCTCTATCGAATGGTGTGGTTTTCGGTAAGGGTCACCGACCAAAAACCCAAGTTTTTGACGAAACAATAGGTTTTCTGGTCTTTCAGAAATTTGTAATTCTTGCTAATATTCGTCTGCGANATTCGATAGGGAATTTAATTCTGTATCCAACACAACCATTTAAAACACCAGCACAGATACTGAAATGAATATTGGCAAAATAAATCGAATATCGTGCCAACTTTCCTTACGTCAAGAAAATGTCGAATCCTGCCCGAAGGTATCCTACGTTAGCGAATTGGTCTTTGCTGCGGCAATAAAGCGGTGCACCAGTATTTCAAATATTGGTTAGCATGCAATGAAATAGAGTACGACTGGATTACAAAAGAAAACGGAAGGGTGAGCGTGAAGTATGGTCAACGCACAAACGGATTGAAGCGAAGTATCACTTTATCCTCCGGATTTTAGAGCTTAGTCAAGGATAATATATTCGACAAGATAGGAGGTTGCTGTGAAATAGGCATTTTATGTGTTTTGTTAGAGAAAACAAAGCCACTTCTTTAATAGAGGTGCTAATTTGAGAGCATGGTAATCTTAGTTGGACGCAGTCTTATACGATAATCTATCCAAAAAGTTCTCTTTATCAGGATTTTGCAGAGAAATTCATAGTCTAGCTTTTGAAAAATACACATACGTACGACCGAATCTCAGAGAAATTTCTGTAAAATACTGTGAGACTCACTCCATGTGATACATTCTTGATCACTAAAAATAGTCAACTACAAAAAGCCATTACGACGCCGTCTAATCACGCGTTAAATCCTAGTTACGCCACTACTACCACTACTGTGTTATAAATGAATGGTTGTAAAAAGATCTTTCTCTTTTTCGCTGAAAGATTTATAATTATAGAGAAAACCTCAATCGTATTCTATTTACTTCCTCTTGTTTCATTGCATTCAAGTAAATAAACGTCGATCGACTGCGTGTATAATTTTTTCCTACGGCAGGCATTAGAAGAGAAAGGACACATCTAAAGAAAGTCTTCTTGAACTCATAGCTCATTCCGTCTTTTCTTTCTTGCAAGTCTGAATTTGAATTTTTTTCTCCGCCAGTATCATTTCTTTCCATCTGTTGAACCTTCATATTTCACGACTAGGGGTGTTACTTTCCCAGGTCGATAATTCCGACGAGTGGATCCGTTAAAATCTGGGTCGGTTCCGGTACAGCTTTTGTCGATTCCGGCACAGTTTTCGCCGATTCCAGTAGGTTCCGGCAGATTCCTTGCCGCCGGATTCCGGCTGGAATTGAGATGGAAATATCCGATCAGTTCCTGACCATTTCCGGCTAGAAGTTTGCAGAAAACGGTTAGGAAATGACTGGAACCTACATTTAAACTTCCGGCCGGAATCCGGCGGCAAGGAAATTGTCGGAAAACGAACATAACCGGCCGGAACCGACCGTGTCATAATGACCTGGGTTATTCTCTTCCTTGTAGAGAAGAGTCTTATAAACATAAGTTGTTTGCTTGCTTGTATGCCCGCAGGGTCAAGAAAACATTGAAAATCGATTTTTTTCCAAAAAGACATTTCCAGATGTATTTCGATGCGGAGACTTTGAATCTGATGTTATTTTTTTGAAATTTTTCATTAAAAAAAATTTGTTTAGACAAAGAACGACTTTTTTTACAAAAAAAGTTTTTTTTTCATAAAATTTTACCAAAGGGTTTTTGGGGTCCAGGGATTCAAATCTGATGTTAGTTTCTCGGAATTTTTCACAAAAAAATATTTTTTTAAACAAAGGGCCGTTTTTTACCAAAATAAGTTTTTTCATAAAATTCGACTGAGGACACTTTAGTAAGGAGTTTTTTGGGTCAATGAACTCGAGTCTGGCGTTATTTTTTTCAAATGTTTACATGGATCAATTTTTTTACAGAAAGAGCGACTTTTTTTGTAAAAAAGTTTTTTTTATAAATATTCACTGAAGACATTTTGTGGTGGAAGAGGACAAATCTGATGCTACTTTTTTGAGAATTAAAAAAAAATTTTCCAACCAAGGATATCGATTTTTAGAAAAACATTTATAACTTGTATGGTACCGGGTATAGTCAAGTGTATAAGTGTGATGAATAAATTATTGTGTTCAATGTCTCATTATGTAATGATTAGCACTTAACTTTCGCAAACGAACTTTGAAGTAACGTCCATCTATCAGATAATGAGACCGAGCTTCTGCCCGGTCACCTACCCTTCGTACCCAACATGTCTGTACTTCTCGCCGATAACATTGCGTGTGAACTAGGGCTTTCGAATGGCACACAAACAATTTTTCGAGAGCTCGTATACGATGATCAGGAGGAGCCAGGGGATTTTAAGATAAAGAGCGATGTATTTCCCTCCAATACAATATACATACGAAAACCATTATATGCGCTTGGGGAAATTAGTACATCACAAGTAGAAACAAATCTTGATGGTCTTCGCCCTAAACTAATTCCTATTCTATTTATCAAAAAACGATTCACTGTTCCTATAAAGCAACTCTTCGGACATTTACTCGATCGAGTACAAAGTGGGAGAAAAATTCCACAAGTCATTCAAGTTACAAGAACACAACTACCAATTGTACCTGCCTTCGCTATAACTACATACAAGGCGCAAGGGCTCACAATGAACAAAGTCGTAGTCGATCTTCAAGTTCCGCCTGGGACACTGCAAGTAGCATCGATATATGTACCACTCAGTAGAGTGAAGAAAGGGGATGATATAGTTATCCTTAGACCTTTCGACATAAAGGTTCTACAAGTTCAACCTTCTTCTGCGCAAGACGCTGAACTGAAACGTTTAGATGAACTTGACAAAAAGACAAAACGAGAGAGTACCTCTTTCATTTTTTGATACATGTGTAAATCGATACTTTGCTAAGAGCCTAGTGTTATTGGAAGCATATAAAACGTATTATACTTTGAAACTACCTTAAAATAATTATTCATGCATGTTTATTTTCTTTATCTCTTTCTTTACATTTATCTTAATTATTGTAGTAACTGTCTCTTTTCTCTCATTGCATCAGATATTGCCTATCTTGTTTTCTTAATTTCGTTTTTTGATGTAATCATCCATAATCTTCCTAACTGTATTAATATTTCTTCACAATATATAATGCTCTATTTAACATTTGGCATAAATATCTAATCTACACTAAAAATAAATTAATATACACAATAATAGCTTTAAAGTGTAATATCTGAAAGCACGATTTCTACGAGAAAGAGCTGAGCGAGTCGCTAGACGAGCGTTACTTATCTTTATTTCTCTTCAAATAAAGAATGAAGTATAGGCAAAATCTTTATCTTTATTTTGTAAAGAATAAAAATTTTCTTTATTTTCTTTCTTTATTTTGTAAAGAATAAAAATTTTCTTTTTTTTTCTTTATTTTTGTCCTTATTTTTTTTCTTTATTTTTAAAGTAAAGAAAAATCTTTACCTTTCAAATAAAGTTAAAATAAAGAATAAAGAATTTTTTACAATTTTTGAGAAAACACGATAAATTTTTTGATATTCACAAATTAAATTAACAGGGAGTTATTTCATGAGACAGGATGTTACACTTTACCTAATATTAGGATCATTTTCTGACTTAACATACGATCTCACACTTGGCAGAGAAATTAGGTATGTTACTTTTTTTTACTTTTCTTTAAATAAAGAATAAAGAATAAAGATAATCTTTATTTTTTATAAAATAAAGATAAAGTAACACCCCTATTTACGACGGTTGAGTCTTAAACTAGAAAAAAATTGTATTAAGAATTTTTCTGCAACAAATAAAGGAAATGGAAAGCTAGAATTCTTACGAGAATTCCGGTCGGCATTTTCTCAGCTTCTTCTCTTTTCGAGAAAGCGCGCAAAACGAACGATACTATAATTACCAATGTAGTTTTTTTTTATGTTTTTTTTGTTCTGTTCTTGGAAAAATACTGGATTTGCTGGTTGAGAAATTTGTGCATGGGATTCATAGCAGAAGTACATAAGCCCCCCTCCAGTTCAAAAGACCCCATTACAGATTATATTTATCCAGTCAATTAGAAGACCCGGTCTATTATTGTGTCCGATTTTTCTAATCCTTTTCTTTTTTTCCGGGCTGGAAAGACGTGTTCGTCGGTAGTGAGATATGTTATGTTATCGTTTATATCTACTTTACAACCTAGGCATCAATCACCGCGTCTGCATTGCATTTTTTCCAATGGAAAGAAGAAATAAAATGAGGAGAAAAGAGAAAAATGGACGTACTAGATAAATTGCTGTGTTCTACGATCTTCTCGAACGGTCCCAATTAAGAAATATGAAGATTTCAAAATCATGAAGAAATTTCACCCTCAAGACACATTAGAAGAACCCCCCCCCCCCCCGCCCCATAATAGAAGGCCCCTATAGGAAATTCTTTTTGCAGCGACATATTAGAAGATCCTGGGTCCTCTAAGCTGGGAAGGGATTTGGTTAAAAATCAAACAAATAATGTTGCTATATGATCCAACGGTTTATTTCAATTTTGTAGAGCGTTTACTCACTACAGACGTTTTTACGGTTTCGTGTGTTTGAACAAATGATTTTTAAGCATATTGATATAGTTGAAAGCCCTTCAAAGAGGTACGAAAGCCTTGTAGAGACTTTAGTATAATCGTTTGATTTTGTTTTGAAGTAAACTCTCCACCTGGATTACGCGTATAGAAGTGCCGTAGTGTGTTTGCTCCCAAAAATCTTACATGTGATTTTGTACATGAAATTAATGAAAACAAGGTATGAGATATTCTTAATGTATCTGATTTATTTACTGTAAAGACGTAGTGCGAAATGAGAAAATGGGAGTGAGTATAGGAAAGCAGTGCGAAGCAATTTTGTACCTATAGTTTCTTCCGAGTTCTTTTATGTTTTTCTTTTCGTTCTCCGTTAGCTCCATTTGCGCGTATTCGTTAGAAATCGAACACCATATTTTATATTTTGCTCGTTGTATAAATAAGCTCCTTTTTTTTAAATCAAATAGTGTATACGAATTGTGCTTTCATGGCGACTGGATTCAAGGACAGTAGTACTTCCAATGCCAATAGTATTACAATCCCTACATGTTCGTTTACCTATGTTAGTACTCGCACACATCAGCCAAGACGTGTTACTGGCGTGGAACGTACGTGGGAATATTTGAAGGAACGATTCAATCGAGCAAGTGAAGGTCTTCCAGATCTCTCTACCAGATATTTTGAAACTACTGGATTTGGTCCGTTCTTGTTCGCAGTTGCGGACGACGCTGTATTCTATCATGACGAAGAAAAATGGACTCAATATAAATCAGCATCCGATATCGAGTATGGAACTATGACTATAGATTTGTAATTGACATCGCCCGTTAACTTCATATTGAATTTACCTGAAAAGCTATTTACTTTGACCTATTTCAACGAATAAATGCCCTTCTTTCGCTTACGTGGACGCGAATTCGTAGGCAATTTCATTTTGCGATAAATATAAAAGGATGTATGGATAACAAAGAAACCCTAGACAGCATATTTCTGAGTAGTGTAGAAATCGTTAACTCGATTCGAGTATTAAACTTCTTCGAGTTTTCAACTTATCAACTTTGCATCTTTCAACTTATCAACTTCTAAATTTTACAATTTGAAGCATCGAGTTTTCCGCTTACCAACTCGTAAGTGATTGATCGTAAATCCTCGAGTGACTGATTATTAACTATTATGTAAGTGTCAATTAAATATTAACGAACCGATTACTTATCATCTATCAACGGACTATCATGTAATCGGCACCTGACTATTAAATACTATTTAATCATATATTCACTACATGTCTATGAATTACTGAAGGTAAGGGTAACGAATCCCGTTGACATCGACGTTGACTATACCGTTGCCAGCTGCACGCTCCCCAACACCCTCATCCTCAAGATAATCAGTTAGTTAATAAATCATAGATGATTAATCATTTAATAATTAGCGTTTAGTTAGTGGATATTTAACAGGCAATTAGTTAAGAGTTGAAAACTCGAATTGAAAGTTTAATACTCGAATAGTCTATTCGACTTTTACATGTATGCTTTGTGCAGGATTCGACTTTCTCTTGAGCGGATTCGTTTCAGTTTAGGTATCAATCGAACAAACACTGGTTCCATGTACAGCTTGATGAGCTCTATCGTATCCGAAAACAAAATTTTGGAAAAAGTCTTTCCTTCACCCTCAAAACCCAAAAAAATCTAAAAAAAACACCCAAAAAACCTCGAAACTCTAGAAAATCTCGGGCAGATTTGTTGTCAGAAAGTAAGAGACTACTGAGATTTTCAAGAGAAAATGATTTTTATTAATTTTCTTTATGCTAAACAGCTCGGACTTTTCAGAATTAGTTTAATCAACATATCATTTTTGTAACATACTTGTGCACTCAATCCCTCTGAATCAGTTTCTATGCTATAGTTTCAGATCAGTCGCATGTTTATGAACAAAATTAACGTGCACGTGTATTCCTGACGTTAAACATTCGTGATACGCTTGTCACATGCTTGTGCGTTGAACTGTGCACGGTTTGTTCCCGAATATGAGTGCTGCAGAAGGCGGTGCTATTTTATGGTATTACACGTCCAATACTAACACCTGCTCGCAGTCAGAATCAGCTACCGCGCTGCCGTCCGAATGGATCTTATATCGAGATATAGAAATAGACATGATCGAAGAAGCTTATCAAAAGGGAATGCCGCACTTATTGTTAGATCGATACCGCATCGACTTAGCAACTTATACTCACGTCGTGCTCGATACTAGCGATGAACATCGAGTTACAAAACGAGAAGTAGTTGCCAATCGAATAACTGGTCTTCGTTCGAACCGATTTGGATCATTACCTGGCATCACATCCACATCTATACCCACACCTACGTACGGTGCATATAGCACTTGGTGTCCATTTCTGACAGCATGGCTCAATACTTCCGCAGGAAAACGCATCTTGTTTCAATTTTCTTCATGCATTGAGATATGTGCAGAAGGTATTATCGAAGAAGCAAAAACTCACAGTAATAAAGTCACTATCGAAGCAGCGTATATGGCAAAGAAAATACAGGAGTGTTTGAACAAACCACGAGTGGAGGTATCGAAAACAGCCATCGGTTTATACACTAAAGACAGTTTTCTCTATTTTGCTCTCAACAAAGCCGTACGTGAGTACGATTTGTCAAAGCTGTTTACACTTGGCCCGCTATGTTTCCTAATCAACGATTATGCATCTGTAGCCGAAGAGTTCGTTGGAATTGTGTACAGAGGCGTCCAGTTGACGAATGCTGATATACAAGAATACAGACAAGCAATCGGAACGTGGAAAACGTGGCCAGCGTATACATCGACCAGTAAGAATCGCACCTTAGCGGAAGCGTATGGAAATACTCTTTTCGTAATCGAAATTATTCACTGTCCATTATCTGCTCCACGCAATTTTGATATCGCTGAGTTCTCTAGTTTCCCAGAGGAAGAAGAAGTTCTACTTCTCGCCGGTTGCAGCTTCCAAGTTGTCCATGTTCACTATGATCTTCGGCAAAAGCTCATAATTGATGCTAGGATATAACTATATTTCAATGGTTTACTGTTCTCCACGTATTCTACAAAAGCAAGTTCAAATGTTTGGGAATTATTAATAGTATCATACCAAACGCTTTATAAAACGTTTCCTTCAGCATTTATCACCACCCGTTGCTGTTCTTTTTTGTACCTATTGCTTACTATCATTAGTAGCAATAGAATTTTTATCATATAGAGTTGTAGTATCGCGTAAGAGATCAGAAGTTTAGTGAAGTAGAGTGTAAGTAGCCATGGAAATGAATGGCAACGTAGCTATGGGTCATGAGGATAAAAAATACTTAACAGATGCGTAATGTTGTCAATACACTCATCTATGAGTTCTTTTGAACATTTTTGGTACTTTCAAATCGTGTGCTTGGCGAATTTGAGGGTGAGGGTGTGGATGTGTGGGTGTGATAATTTTTTTGTATCGATAACCCATGTCGAAAAATACATCATTCGATAGAGAATCAAATTCTGAGTTCAACACAACCATTCTTAGACTCAGCACAAGTTCGCAGACGAATATTAGCAAGAATTACAAATTTCTGAAAGACCAGAAAACCTATTGTTTCGTCAAAAACTTGGGTTTTTGGTCGGTGACCCTTACCGAAAACCACACCATTCGATAGAGAATTTAATTCTGTATCCAACACAACCATTTAAAACACCAGCACAGATACTGAAATGAATATTGGCAAAATAAATCGAATATCGTGCCAACTTTCCTTACGTTTTTCTTGAGCGGATTCGTTTTAGCGTAGGTTCCAATCAAACCAACACTGATTCCAAGTACAACTTGATGAGCTCTATTGGTTCCAAAAATAAAATTTCCAAAAAAGCTCTTTCTTCGCCCTCAAACCCTAAAAAAAAGCCTGAAAAAAACACCCAAAAAAACCCGAAACTAGAGAAAAACCGGGGCGGATTCGGTTCACAACGACCGACCGCGATTTTAACACCGGTTCCAGATCAAACTCGACGAGCTCTATCGGTTCCAATCATAAAAAATTTTCACCCCACCCACACCCAAACCCACATCCTCGCATCCACACCCTCAAATAACCTGTACTACCTGGTTAATGTCAGATCGTTCTATTTATCAACATTGACATCTCGTTTATTCCGAGAAACAATGGTCACAGGCTTTTTAAAACGAGTACGTCGAAATCTTCATTGACATGATTGTACAGAAAATTGGTTCACCTTTATATTACGTACGTGTTACACTTGCCTAGGACAACGATAATTTGAATCAGTGTTGACTTATTGCATCGTTTCATAGATCAAATCTATGCACATGTTCTTTATACTGTATGTTTAGATATTTTTTTCAAAAAAAAAATTTATTTGAAAAGAAAGGAAATGAAAATGATTCTGTCCTTAATTTGAACAGGTTTTCATGATAACATCAACGTTTCCATATCCATCATTAGTAGCAATAATATCCGTTAAATTATCATTGTTGACGTCCCCAACGGTGAGTGAATATGGATATGAACGATAACCAGTATTAAATATTAAATCATCGCTGAAACTTCCATTACCGTTACCAAGAAAGATTTGAATATTACTTGAATCATAATTGGCTACAGCAATATCCAAAAAGGTATCATTATTAAAATCTAACACAGCTACAGAATTTGGCCTTGAATGAATGCCAGTAAAATAAGTTCGTTGATTTTGAAATGTTCCATTCCCATTTCCGAGAAACAAACCAACATTGTTTGTACCAGAGTTTGCGACAATTATATCCAAGAGAGCATCATCGTTAATGTCAGAAACAACAACTGGACATGGATGGGAGTCAGTATCAGTTGAATAGCTGATCTCGTGTGTAAAACTACCGTAACCCGATCCAAATAGTATTCTGATAGTATTTGTCGAGTTATCAGCAATAACAACATCTAGTCGAGTATCGTTATCAAAATCTCCAACAGCGAGAGACGTTGGTTGTGATGATGATCGTTCGATCG
>CAJNOJ010001001.1:0-12422 GCA_905250025.1 Adineta ricciae
TCATATAGAAGGTGATATATGATTGCCTGCAAAATTATTCCTGGATGAGGTGAAAATCAAGGAACTGTCTCAGTTCTGCTGATAGTTCCCAGAACTGAGCTAGGTTCCTTCAAGGTACCTAGTAGGTACCTAACACAGTACCTTAAGGAACCGACGAATTCACAGAGATACTGATATATGATTGCCTGCAGAATGATTCCTGGATGAGGTGAAAATCAAGGAACTGTCTCAGTTCTGCTGATAGTTCCCAGAACTGAGCTAGGTTCCTTCAAGGTACCTAGTAGGTACCTAACACAGTACCTTAAGGAACCGACGAATTCACAGAGATACTGATATATGATTGCCTGCAGAATGATTCCTGGATGAGGTGAAAATCAAGGAACTGTCTCAGTTCTGCTGATAGTTCCCAGAACTGAGCTAGGTTCCTTCAAGGTACCTAGTAGGTACCTAACACAGTACCTTAAGGAACTGATGAATTCATATAGAAGGTGATATATGATTGCCTGCAAAATTATTCCTGGATGAGGTGAAAATCAAGGAACTGTCTCAGTTCTGCTGATAGTTCCCAGAACTGAGCTAGGTTCCTTCAAGGTACCTAACACATTACCTAACACGGTACCTTAAGGAACTGACGAATTCACACAGATACTGATATATGATTGCTTGAAGAATTATTGCGGGCTATAGGGAAAATGGAGAAGATGTGTCTTGGGCTTAAACTTGTTTGAAGCATCAGGTTGGTAATATATGTAGTGTGGACGGTTTGGGGGCGTTGATAGAGATGTCACCTTGGCATTGAAAAAGATGATAGAACTGTGGGGTTTGGGTGAAGTGTCGATTTCTCTTGTATGGAGAGGAAGTATGTTTTGAGCTAAGGTTTGTAGGTAAGGAGGGATTGCCTGGTGTGACTGCTGTGATTCTTATGAAGAGAAGTGAGATTATAGGTCTCTGTTTTGCAGTATGGGATTGTGAAAACATCGGTCTGTAGATGACGTGAGTGTACAATAAATGTGTAATGTGGTGGACATGGGACTAAACGCTGTGGTTCTAAGTGGTATCTTATTGGTGGTTGGCTTTGCGGTGTTTTTGCGGTCGTCTGTTGCGTTGAATGATGTATATAGTCCGTGTTGTTTGGTGCGAAAGTTATATAGGATGGTTATGTTATGTGGTTCAGTGTTGCACTGCATCATAGTTGTTTTCGTGATTTTCTTTGTTGACTGTATATCGTTTCATTGTTTTCATTTCAGTATTGAACGTACAGGGTCGATTATTATTTTGCCTGTCTGGCTGTAGCTCTAACTTTTGAACTAAAATTCACTCGTCTGAACACAGAGATGCCAAAGCAACGATCGAAATTTGATGAATCGATAATTAACCATTTTGATCGGGCATTTCATACAATCATTACGAAACATCGGATGGAGCTGCGTTTTGTTCTATCGCCTTATTTGCATAATATGTTACTTCAGCATGCAAGGCATCATGAAATTGACTTTTTGGGTTATTCCTATGAATTAATTGGTATTATGTCATACTTTTTAAAATCTTCTTATATATATCGATACAAAGCATGCGAAAATCCGGCGCCAACGCATTTCTACCAATTGTTAATAGCTCTTTCGGGTAACGTAGATTTTGAAATTAGTACTTGATTTTTGTTACGAATTGTTTCAGCTTTTGGTAAATCAACATTGCATACTTTGCTTAAATCATCGGTAATGAATGAGTATAGCGTTCGAACAACTGGTGAGCAATACAATCATCGAAAATCTGGAATTCTTGAGGGCTTCGATGCATTTGTCGACGAAACAAGTGCTGCCGGACTTCAAGCAGGGCTTGTGAATGGAGATAAAATGATCTTCAGCGATGAGGGTGAAAATATTTTGAAAAATAATGGGCTCATTGTTGATGAAAATACAACAACATCATCAACATATGATTTACATAATTTCGTCCTGTCGTATTATGTAAATATTGATTTTTATTTATGGTGAAGTTGCATTAAGCTCATTCTTGTTTGTTGTTTCAGGGTTCAATTCGAACGTTCAATAAAGAACTTAAATCAGGTTCCTTGGCTGCTAATATTGGCCGGCTGACTATTAGTTGTCTCAGTACTAGTGAGCCAATCATTCGAATGTTAGCCCGTCGTTTCAGCGGTGGCCAAACTTGCCCTATGCTTGAACGATTTACTATTCTATATGCAGAAACAAAACCAAAGTATTCTTTCCAGCGTTCAACGGTGACAGTACATAAAATGGCATCATTATCTCAATTTGTCATGGTTCTTGGTCAGATGTGAGTATATCGACATCAATACAACCAGAATATACTTATGTACGAGTTTCTGTTCGGCTAAAATGCATGTAGAAGAGATAGAGATGATTTCTGGAGCATATGTCGATAGATCAGACATCGTTTACTTGAAAAAGAGAAGAATACTCTGAAAAGTATCTCGAGGTACTTTGATTATCAAACAATTTTGTTCAAGAATAGGAATGAGTACTTTAGTTCGATACGGCGTAAATGCAAAAGAGCCCTAGGTGGTATTAAGAATAATGCATTTCGTCGAAGAGCACACATGTGATAATTTGTGCGTAGTTTTCTTTTTTAACAGAAAGGAATAAGAAGTCGATTACTTTTAGTTTGATTTTTCATTAATATAATTTAAATGCTGTTTATTTATTCCTAGACATGATATTGATTTTTACTTCGACAATGATGCCGAGAATCTGTATGCTTTATATGGCGATTCATTGACCTTCGCTAGTAAGTAGTGAAATCTTCTTTTTTCTTCAAATAACCGTATTTCACTTGCTTTTTTTTAGTGAAACAGCACGAACGAAATGCACCGTGGCTGAGTACACGATTTGGAAAAAGCAGAGATCACTCACTTCGATTATGTGCCTTATTACAAGGCCTAGAAATGGCAGCGGTAGTATGCCATGATCTTATTCTTGAAGACCCAACGTTTGTTAATGGAGCTGCTAACCAACAATTCTTCCAAGCCGCCGTGAAAAAAACGAAAGAACTTTTCTTCCCATCACCTTCAAATCAAAGGCGCTTGTCCATTGGAATAGAAGTCGTTGAAGGAGCCATTTATTTAACAAACAAGCTGATTGAGCAATATCGAGAAATGTTCGAACCTAATAAACGGGAAATAAAGCAAGTTCCATATCTAACTAACCACATATTTTGATAAGTTGATCCATTTGCCTTTCGTTTTTATAGTCGAATAGAACTATCTTTCATGAGTGAAGGTAATTCAACGGACCAGAAAGCAGCCGGTACAAAAGGCAAACACTCTGTTGTTGGTCAAGAAGACGATTATATTCAAGATCAACTGCATTCAACATCAATTAAGCATGGCGGTCAGAAATCATCGAAGAAAAAAAACCATGAAGATGAAGTCGCATCGCAAGTCGTTGCTTTATTTGATCCAACATCTGAAAGCTGTAAAAAGATTCTCCAGATGATCCTTAATGTCAATTCCGCCATATTAATTAAATCAATATTGTCTCGGCATTCCACTCTGAAGAATTACATTCGATCTATTGATCCAGCACTCCAGTATTTGATCGATTCTGAACTTTTGATTTCCTATGATTCCGGTTGTGTTGTGTCATCTAACAAAAATCGAGTAGTTCCCGTCTATGTCAAAAGGATGACTTCACCAGCAAACGCGAAAGAAAATTCAGATCTATCGAAATTGTTGAAAAGCTTTGGAATTGAACACTCAGATTATCTTGCTACGTGGTGGAACATTTCTTTACCTCCAACGATAACTTTATCAGAAGAGGTGTACGATTTACTGTCCGGTGCACCATATTCAACTTTTATAACTGTTCCGATTGCGCAATGGGCACCGAAATCTCGTCAACAAGCATCTTCTACTGTTTGGTAAATATCGTCTCTGAAACAGAAATCAGTTCTCAATGAGAGATTTTTTTATCACAACTCTTCGTTTTGAAGCAATATCTCTTCACTAGTTTCAATAATCCCTTGAGATTCAGTAATTCAGTAAGGAACTCAAGTCTTCCTAATCAATAAACGCATTATTTATTCTCATGGACATTACACTATTGGTGACATAAAAAGAGTTGACATTTTTTTAGTGTCAGTCATACGGACAGTCATATTGAGGTTGTGCAATCGGTTACACCGCCTATACGGCTATCAGCCGCGTCGACTCATTTGCCCGAAGATATGGTAAGTGAACATTCTGCACATAAAGAACCCTCTTAAAAGCAGTTTCTCTCTCCTCAAAGATACCGAATAGAACGATTCATTCTTCTGATAACAGTTCAACTGGTAGCAATGCAGACAATTCTACTGACACTGAAAATGAAAAAAAGGCTTCGGTTGCACATGCTAACACAAGCAGCCACAGACAACAGCGAATTCCCAAAACAATCAACGATTTAAATACCGGTGATGAAAGCGAAATGATTCAGCAAGAAAACTCACAGCAAAGCCAAAAACGTAGCTTGCCACTGGAAATAGAGCATCAATCACTTCCATTATTGCCAGCTAGTAATTTACCAACAGGAACGAATTTGATGTTGACACGACAACCGCTTCTAAAAAAGAAAAAAAATAAGTAGGTAGAGAGAGATCAGTCGCTAGTCGTAACATAAAGATTTCATGATATTACCTGCTCCAGTCAATTCGTTCTATCTTGCTTTTAGATGAGCAGTTGCTGCATTCAACCGTTATTTCTGTTCTTGAAATAATATTCAAATATTTTTGGCGAAGACTTTAGTATAAAATACGTGTTTGTTTGCTAAATTTTTCTGTTTGTTTTTCGCACTCGAACTTGTCATTTATTCGTTACAGTCATGATCCAATTCTCCTTTTCACAATCGGTTCTCTGACTTACGGGGATGATCTCAGTGTATTTAGATATAGACAAACCCAGGAAAACTTAATATGATTACAAACTTCGTTATTCCCGTGTTCCATATTGATACATGTTCTTCACTTTTGTTTGTTTCTTTCACGTTTCGTACTCGTTACTTCAGTTATGTTCATTTTTCCTTTTTTGTTGAATGTTGACAGACGAGAATTTGTGATATATTGAAATTCAGTAAACAGATGGTTGGGAATGAAATAAAACCTATATACTTCTGACTCGAAACTATACCTGTCCAATGAAAAAGCAAATAAAATGCGTATAAAGTGTTGTTCCTTAGGTTTGATTTCGATCATATTCATTGTCTTTGTTTCAGATATAAATCCTAATACAAAGATTGAACGAACAACTAGCTATCAATACGATATGTTCACTCGACCACAGCAGTCAACGCTTTTTACTGTGATTGAAGAGTTATTCAATTTATCCGAACTCGCTTTCATTGAACAAGTTAACAGTTCGTTTCACCAGTTAACTCCCAGTAGATGTATGCACATTGCAAATATTTGTTCAAATACGTTTGGGCGTCTAATTGACGAAAACAGTATTCAATACATTTTAAGCATGTTTCAACACGGCTTTCTACCAAGACTCAATATCTATCGTAATGTTCAGAAAATTGTGGACGTAAGTACTAATAGATATCGGTCGTTTCTTTCTATTTCAATCATGCATAATCGTGTGCAAACCTCAGCGATATAATGAATGCATATTTTATTTTTCTATGAAAGAGTTGAAATAGTCTTCGAAAATCTTTATTGCATAAATATGAGATCATTTATATAAAGAAAGTCATTTTTACTCAGCTTGATGAAGATATCGAAGTGATCTTTTCTCTCTTTCAGACTTATGCCGAAGCAAATCAGTTATGCACGTTAATCAACAATGTGATTATTCCTGCCGCTGAAAAATGTTGTACGGATTGCGGTAAATGTTATTCTCAGCTATTCTCTAAATCAGTCTCGATTTATCAATTCGATGGAAAAATCAGCAAAGGGTTGATTTGTTACTATTATTGTGACCATACTGGTACAGAAAAGTTCAAACAAGCACCGAGAAAACTTTATCCCAACTTTATTGAATCGTTGCACGGAAAAATTGTTAGCAAGAAATCCCTTGAATATACCGATTATTTTTATATCGGTGGTGATAGTGTGTTTTCGAAGAAAATCTTGACACAATTCGAAACACTTCTCGTAACTTCGCACACAAATTTTCAAGGTTTTACTGAAGCCTACAACTTACTGCACAAATATGAATACGATACAGAACGATTTGTTGAGCGTCGACTTTTTTCTCAAATTTGGATCATGTACGAACTAGTTAATTTGGCATTTTTCATGGGCTATGAAGAAATCTTGCTGGTATGAACTTTGCTTTATATTTTAAACAATAAAACTTCTGGAGTACGATCCCTGGAATCCAGAGAAAGATCGTTCATTGTTGTACTTACCTTTCATGTCTTGTTAACCAATGAGAATATCTATTTAATTTCTGACAAGCAAATATCCAAAGCTAACTAGATTAGATAATATCACATAATGGTAGACAATGACAATGATTACTCTTATTGCTGTCCAACACTCATTCTGAATTCTTTTCTACGATTTTTATCTCATTATTCATTCAAGTTTATTTCATTTAGCCGCTAACCATGGACCGAACGCAGAATGATTCCTTCTTTTATAACATATTTGATTCATTATATGTCCTGTTTGTCAAATTCTGGTTAAATCACTCAGAATACAAATCGTGTGGTTCGTATTGTTCCAAAGCACTTGTTGTCGATGGTAACCAAAAATTAAGAAGACGAATTTGCTTTGACAAAACAAAGACGATAACCACGGATGAAATGACAACGATTGTGGTTGGTTGTGATCGAACTCCAGCCTACAAATCACTGTATTGCACCCAACACTTACGCGAAGCACGATCTCGACGACCTACGACTGCCAAATATTTGACGAATAATCGAATTCGAGCGTCAAAATCAAAAAACAAGTCGAAATTTCGTAAAGGAAATACACGTTCTCAGCAAGCTTCCATTGAACACGAATCTATCAGCTGCTCTACATTGAAAGAAAAGCCTGAAGAGTACGTGAAACAATGTTTGAGATCTTTCGGTTTCATCGTTTACGTAACCAACTGTAATGTGGCTGTTGCTTTCAATGAAATTTTCCGTTCGGAAACCATCAAAGAAATATTGAACGGATTAATAAACATCGTGAACATATCACCAACTCTACCTCCATCGATTATATATGACGACGCTTGCCATCTAATTCGGCGATTAATTGACGGACAAACAAGAAACGAATTTTGTATCACACCTGCGATCAATTATTTAAACCGAAAGACATATAATATCGACAGATTACACTTGAAAAATCACAAGGATACGTGGTGCCGAAAGTATCTCGATCCAGACGACAATCCATTGCTAAATAATGTCAACACAGAATCTTGTGAACAGCTCTTCAGTTGGAGCAATGGCTATGCTCCAGCTTTTACTCAAATGAACCAGTCTCGTTGTAGACTGATGTTGCTCATAACATTCCATCTTCGAAACTGCTATTTGAAAAATATCAACCCACACGTCTTTAACATCGCGAAGCCAATTGTAACAAAATCACGGCCTCTTATCATTTAATTAGATACTGATACATAAATTCTTCGTATTTTATTATTATCGACTATATGTGAAATACACTTCTTTGAGTTTTCTCCTTTGCTTTCTTACTCATTATCATGTGTTGTATATTTTGATCGTTCCTTTTCAAAGAAAACATTCGAATAAAAGAAAGAAATATTGCTTCTCATTGATATCTACTTATTATGCTCCAATTTTAGATGCCTCCAAAGCGACAACAGTCAAAATGCAACGCAGCATCGTCCAATACACTGGCAAGAAAAAATGCTGAAATCTGCAATCCGAAAAGTACAAACAGCTCCGAAGACACCTCAGCGGAGCAATCGTTTCCAGAATCTCCCTCACCTAAACCCATTAAAAGAGCAAGAAAAGCGAAACAGCCACGACGCAAAAAAGCAACACCGAGCACGTTACCCAGCATTGAAAGTCCAGTTAATAACAACGATCTAGACACAGCATCACTCTCCAAACGAATAGAATCTCACTCTTCGATTCAACCAACACCCGATATTATCAGTCCACCTCATCCTATCCCGAACAGCCAAGGCGAACCAAGTGATGTTCCACAACCAATTTTTCCATCATTAGCCAATAACGATGACACCAACAATCCCGACAGAGACGACAACGACAACTTCGCTAATCAAACCAATCCTTCTCCTGACAAAAATAGTCAACCGAGTCAAGCACCAATCAATCATTCCACAGTAATCCACTCAGCTCAAACAGCAAATCTTTATCATCAAGTCGACGATGACACAATTGCATCTATCGAACCAACGATCACCGATCCGTTCCGATTCGATTTTACCAAGCGAGACGTGAAACATCTCCTTCGCCCACCTACTGTCATACAAACCACGCCCACCAAAACTACAATCACATGAATCACACATATGCACAACAAACAACATATGATGACAAATTCTAAGAAACTCTTCACATCTATTTGAACACAAACTGTTCTTTCTATGTCACTTTTACTTCTTTCTCTCTTCGTTACATTAACAAAAAAAATGATGAATCGAAACAAAAACACGATAACTCCACTAATTCTACATGAACAAAAACTTGCGAAATAATCTATCACGCACACAACCAAAAAGCCACACCAAAGCTACCTTTCACTTCAAAACATCATTGCTACATCCTACACCTAACCGCACTTCCCATAATCGTCTAAAATCAACTTATTACACACAGCAACGTATTAACATCATACATCACTATGTTTATAACATCATCAGTTCCTTAAGGCACTGTGTTAGGTACCTACTAGGTACCTTGAAGGAACCTAGCTCAGTTCTGGGAACTATTAGCAGAACTGAGACAGTTCCTTGATTTTCACCTCATCCAGGAATAATTCTGCAAGCAATCATATATAAGTATCTGTGTGAATTCGTCAGTTCCTTAAGCTACTGTGTTAGGAACCTACTAGGTACCTTGAAGGAACCTAGCTCAGTTCTGGGAACTATTAGCAGAACTGAGACAGTTCCTTGATTTTCACCTCATCCAGGAATCATTCTGCAGGCAATCATATATAAGTATCTTTGTGAGTGTGCCAGTTCCTTAAGGCACTGTGTCAGGTACCAACTAGGTACCTTGAAGGAACCTAGCTCAGTTCTGGGAACGATCAGCAGAACTGAGACAGTTCCTTGATTTTCACCTCATCCAGGAATAATTCTGCAAGCAATCATATATCAGTATCTGTGTGAATTCGTGAGTTCCTTAAGCTACTGTGTCAGGTACCAACTAGGTACCTTGAAGGAACCTAGCTCAGTTCTGGGAACTATCAGCAGAACTGAGACAGTTCCTTGACTTTCCCCTTATCCAGGAATAATTCTGCAAGCAATCATACATCACCTTCTATATGAATTCATCAGTTCCTTAAGCTACTGTGTCAGGTACCAACTTGGTACCTTGAAGGAACCTAGCTCAGTTCTGGGAACGATCAGCAGAACTGAGACAGTTCCTTGATTTTCACCTCATCCAGGAATAATTCTGCAAGCAATCATATATCAGTATCTGTGTGAATTCGTGAGTTCCTTAAGCTACTGTGTCAGGTACCAACTAGGTACCTTGAAGGAACCTAGCTCANTTGAGGGCTTCGATGCATTTGTCGACGAAACAAGTGCTGCCGGACTTCAAGCAGGGCTTGTGAATGGAGATAAAATGATCTTCAGCGATGAGGGTGAAAATATTTTGAAAAATAATGGGCTCATTGTTGATGAAAATACAACAACATCATCAACGTATGATTTACATAACTTCGTCCTGTCGTATTATGTAAATATTGATTTTTATTTATGATGAAGTTGCATAAAGCTCATTCTTGTTTACTGTTTCAGGGTTCCATTCGAACGTTCAATAAAGAACTTAAATCAGGCTCCTTGGCTGCTAATATCGGCCGGCTGACTATTAGTTGTCTTAGTACTAGTGAGCCAATCATTCGAATGTTAGCCCGTCGCTTTAGCGGAGGCCAGACTTGCCCTATGCTTGAAAGATTTACTATTCTATATGCAGAAACAAAACCAAAGTATTCTTTCCAACGTTCAACGGCGACAGTTCATAAAATGGCATCATTATCTCAATTTGTCATGGTTCTTGGTCAGATGTGAGTATACCGACATCAGTCCGATCAGAATATATTTATGCACGAGGTGCTGTCGAGCTAAAATGCATGTAGAAGAGATAGAAATGATTCCTGGAGCATATGTCGATAGATGAGATACTGTTTACTTGAAAAAGAGAAGAATATTCTGCAAATCATCTCGATGTACTTTGATTATTTAACAATCTCGTTCAAAAATAGGAATGAATACTTTAATTCGATATGTTGTAAATACAAAAGAGTCCTAGGTGGTATTAAGAATAATGTATCTCGTCGAACAGCACACATGCGATAATTTGTGCTTAGTTTTCTTTTTTAACAGAAAGAAAGAAGAAGTCGATTACTTTTAGTTTTGATTTTTCATTAATATAATTTAAATGCTGATTACTTATTCCTAGACATGATATTGATTTTTACTTCGACAATGATGCTGAGAATCTGTATGCTTTATATGGCGATTCATTGACCTTCGCCAGTAAGTAGTGAAATCTTCTTTTTTCTTCAAATAACCGTATTTCACTTACTTTTTTTAGTGAAACAGCACGAACGAAATGCACCGTGGCTGAGTACACGATTTGGAAAAAGCAGAGATCACTCACTTCGATTATGTGCCTTATTACAAGGCCTAGAAATGGCAGCGGTAGTATGCCATGATCTTATTCTTGAAGACCCAACGTTTGTTAATGGAGCTGCTAACCAACAATTCTTCCAAGCCGCCGNTCTCATTGATATCTACTTATTATGCTCCAATTTTAGATGCCTCCAAAGCGACAACAGTCAAAATGCAACGCAGCATCGTCCAATACACTGGCAAGAAAAAATGCTGAAATCTGTAATCCGAAAAGTACAAACAGCTCCGAAGACACCTCAGCGGAGCAATCGTTTCCAGAATCTCCCTCACCTAAACCCATTAAAAGAGCAAGAAAAGCGAAACAGCCACGAAGCAAAAAAGCAACACCGAGCACGTTACCCAGCATTGAAAGTCCAGTTAATAACAACGATCTAGACACAGCATCACTCTCCAAGCGAATAGAATCTCACTCTTCGATTCAACTAACACCCGATATTATCAGTCCACCTCATCCTATCCCGAACAGCCAAGGCGAGCCAAGTGATGTTCCACAACCAATTTTTCCATCATTAGCCAATAACGATGACACCAACAATCCCGACAGAGACGACGACGACAACTTCGCTAATCAAACCAATCCTTCTCCTGACAAAAATAGTCAACCGAGTCAAGCACCAATCAATCATTCCACAGTAGTCCACTCAGCTCAATCAGCAGATCTTTATCATCAAGTTGACGATGACACAATTGCATCTATCGAACCAACGATCACCGATCCATTCCGATTCGATTTTACCAAGCGAGACGTGAAACACCTCCTTCGCCCACCTACTGTCATACAAACCACGCCCACCAAAACTACAATCACATGAATCACACATATGCACAACAATCAACATATGATGACAGATTCTAAGAAACTCTTCACATCTATTTGAACACAAACTGTTCTTTCTATGTCACTTTTACTTCTTTTTCTCTTCGTTACATTAACAAAAAAAATGATGAATCGAAACAAAAACACGATAACTCCACTAATTCTACATAAACATAAACTTGTGAAATAATCTATCAAGCACACAAACAAAAAGCCACACTCAAGCTACCTCTCACTTCAAAACATCATCGCTACATCCTACACCTAACCGCACTTCCCATAATCGCTCAAAATCAACTTATTACACACAGCAGCGCATTAACATCACACATCACTATGTTTATCACATCATCAGTCCCTAAAGGTACTGTGTTAGGTACCTACTAGGTACCTTGAAGGAACCTAGCTCAGTTCCAGGAACTATCAGCAGAACTGAGATAGTTCCTTGATTTTCGCCTCATACCGGAATGATTCTGCAAGCAATCATATATAAGTATCGGTGTTAGTGTGCCAGTTGCTTAAGGTACTGTGTCAGGTACCTAGTAGGTACCTTGAAGGAACCTAGCCCAGTTCTAGGAACTGTCAGCAGAACTGAGAGAGTTCCTTGATATTCACCTCACCCAGCAATAATTCAGCCGACAATCATACATCACCTTCTATATGAATTCATCAGTTCCTTAAGATACTGTGTCAGGTACCTAGTAGGTACCTTGAAGGAACCTAGCCCAGTTCTAGGAACTGTCAGCAGAACTGAGAGAGTTCCTTGATATTCACCTCACCCAGCAATAATTCAGCCGACAATCA
>CAJNOJ010001002.1:0-12419 GCA_905250025.1 Adineta ricciae
ATAACAAGCATTCGGTTCCGCTTCCAACTCTTCTAATAGTTGATAATAATTCTGGCCCATGCTATCTGTCATATCCATAAAATGAGCATCCATATCAGTAATAGTATCCACTCGAGAAGAACGTGCTTGCATATCTATTGTTGATGGTGTTGCATGAACATCGTCCATGTTGTTACGGCGACCATTGTCATTTGAGATTTTATCGTTAGACATCTAATGTAAAATAAAACAGATCGAGTTAGATGAATCATGAAAATGAGGAAACAAAATATGAAACTACTCGACAAAATCAATACTCGAATGAACTTACCACATCTGAGCTTGTTGAACTAGATGTTATGTCGATGATGGCCTTCTCGTGAGAAGCAGCTGCCATTGGTGGGTCGTCTTGCTCACTGTCATTGAGTGAATCTTTATTACGAAATGATTCTCTAGCAGGATTGCTGTTCATATTGAGTTCTATATTGTGATAACAATTATGGACAAAAGCTGAATTTACAAGTAAGCAAATCTGAGCAGTATTCTCGAATGGTATTCAATGTGATATCTGAAATCATATGGAACGTCGTGGACAGAGAAGAAAAAGAAGAGATACAAAAGAGTTCGAACTGACAAAGCAAGAAGCAATCTGACTGTTTAATAGGGAGTGTGATCGCCGAACAGAGAATGAATATTTTCGCTGGACGATAGCGACTATATATATACATATAGAGCATGGAAAGAGAACAAAAGACTCATACCATTGCCCATTGGTCAGTTTAAATCGTCCAATATCTGACTAGACATCAAGGAATGTTCTATGGAATATTCTCGTCAGAAAAGAATAGTAAGAGAAAAAGCTTACTTCAATGGCATGTATTTAATTGATCAGTAGAATATGTGAAATGGTCAGTAAAATATTTAGACGATCAGTGTTTTACTTGATTCGCTCCGTAGAATATACGAAAAGATCAACCTTTAGTATATAGTGAAAACACGAGACCCTAGGGTCCTGGGAACAGCTACCAAGACACGTGTTTCGACCCGGCTAAGAGTCCAATAAGAGTTATTAAGGATAACATGTGAAAAGGTACGTTATATGAATTGAGTATCGAAAAATTTTTGTATCGTTATTTAAATTTTGCAATAGATATTGATTTAGTGAAATCTCTTGGTATAGATAGGCGAAACGAAGCGAAATAGTTGACAGTAGCTTTTAAACTGTTGTGGAGAAAGTAATATATGAGAATTTGTATCTTGCTGTTGAGTTTCATAGTATTCAATCAGTGCCAATTTTTATCATAGCGATTCGTATTCCGAACTAGTGTAGGAGATTTGACGTAAGTATCGTAGTAATTGCGTGACACGCGAACGAGAAATATATTATTTGAGTGAGAGTCATGTGTGTCGAAAATATCTCTAAAAGTTATAGAATAAACTGTGTTCCACTTACCACAAGAGTCGACGATTGTAAAATGAACAATCATTCAGAGGTGCGCGGCTATTTATACTGCTGCATGAGAGAGTGAGCGAGACAACGAAAGGAAAGAAAAAGGCGTTAGTGTGGGCGCTAGTAAAGACGCTAGTAAAGACGCTAGTGCGGGCGCTAGTAAAGACGCTAGTAAAGACGCTAGTAAAGACGCTAGTGCGGGCGCTAGTAACGACGCTAGTAAAGACGCTAGTAAAGACGCTAGTGCGGGCGCTAGTTGGCAACAGTATGTTTGGAAGGGCTCTTTCATCAATTGAATGTGGATGAAAAGTATGTCACAAGTAAAACTAATGGATTTATTCGAATAAAAAGATATGTCAAGTATGAATATATTCTCGAACGCATACTACACTGGTGTGCTGATTCTCTTTCCCTTGGTTTTATTCCGAACTTTGATCATCTTGACAATGTGAGATTACTTGCTGAATTTTCAGACACATTCTAATACCTAAGACGTTTCTCATCTCTATCCTCAATAATACACATCTAATAACAGAATATTCTTCTCCGTGTTTCTTCCTTCGACTACCACAGATGATTTAAATTCGTTACCACTTCATTGATCTGATTGTCCAGCGCATTTCTCACTCTCTCTAGAATATACGTCTGTGTCTCCTCCTTCACATATCGACGTCGTCAGTGATTGCAAAGTAAAAACAAATGTACATCAGAGCCTATTTTCTCTGTCAAAAGAACATTATTGATCATCAAAAGTGTTGTATCAATGTATAGATGTACTTTATTCAGATTTAAAATCGAACAAATGCATTATTCAAGTAGGAAGAAAAATGAGCATGATTAGCACAACGACAATTAATAAATAAAGTATAAACACACGATAGTTATACACAAGTAAAAGGAGAGATAGCAATGACTTGAACTGTATTTCATTCAATATCAATAAATGAAGTTTACCATTGAATCAAAGAGTTCATCCAGAAAATCATTCTTCGAAAGTTTACAATTGTTGCTAATCTAGAATTGTATTAGTTATCTGACAGAGAATTGTGTTTGTGGCGATAATTGCATGTATTAATAACACATGAAATGCTATTGTTTCTTTTGTCGCTTGTTGAGCGTTGCTGTTTGTGACTGTTTCTTAACTTTTTTCGACGGGTATTGTTTGTAGCCACGTAAATTTGATACAAATTGTCCGAATTCAAGACAATTTCGATCTTGTATAATATAATCATTCCATGCTAGAATATTTTGTGTTACTTTGTAATTGCAATACGAACCGGTTATTGTATCAAGGAAACGGGTTCTTTTGTTCATCTTGTTTCGAGATATAATTTGTATATATACTTCTCTTCGATTATGTAACTGACTAAGTTCTTCACCAATACAAATATACTGAATATCAATGTCACGAAATTCGCCGCGAATGTAATCCATAATAGTAGTTTTCGAAATACTAGTCCATGATATAATAGCTATTGACTTTGNTTGCCTGTAGCAAACGGCTGGTTCCTTTGTTCTCGGGGAAAAGTAGATGTCGACCTTCCTCTGGGTTTCAGGAAGTATTGTGGAAAGTTTCACGCCGATAGCTACTATAGGGACTGAATGCATAGCGAACAAACAGACAGACAGACAGACAAACAAACTTTCTTCTTTATATATATAGATTTGCTAATCTCAACTTTTGCTTCTTCAGCAACCGATCTCTTATACGTATTTAATTTCGCTATTGAATAGATGTTTAATGAAATATAAATGCAGATGTATTGCTTCGCCGACGCGTTTCATGTATTTATTTCATAAAAACAAAAAAACACTCATCAGGGTTCTGCATTTATAAGAAAGAACGGAAAAAGGAACAATATAACTATAGAAATGAAAGTTGTAAAATAGAAAATGAAAGTCCTTGTGATAGTTGAATAGATAGTAGATAGGTACTGTATTTGAGATGGCAGATCAACACTTGTTTAAATGTAAATCAAAGCAAGAATGATTCAGGTATCACGAGTCTCTACCAGACGTCTTTGTAAGTTTTTAACATTACGGGTGCCTAATATTGGAGAGACATCATTGATAGGTGATTCCGAAAAATACTCGTTCCAAAGGGTATGGAACTTTTTTGGAAACGAGCGCATACTCGAACAATAGGTAAAATGAATGAACATTTGATGGCCATAATCAATGGGCTCTTTAACTTTAACAGCGCTATTGATTATTTGTTCGCGAACTTGCTGATAATTAATTGAAGTAATGGCTTGTTTCACATTGAATTTGCCAAACATATAATTGAACTGTTGATCTATAAATTGAATTGGGTAATGATTGAGGATTAATACCATTCTTAAATTATCACGCTCCTTGAGATATGATTCGAAAGTAGAGCAATACCTCAGTGCGCGCAACAACATAGCAAAGGGTATGTTCTTTTTCATGCGCAGCGGATGTATACTGTTCAACGGTAAGTAATATGGTTCATAAGATGGTTTGTGATAAACACAGGTGAATAATTGGCCATTTTTGTTTTCAATATGCGCATCTAAGAAGTTAGCATGTAAACCGATTTTGGCTGATAATTTAATGTTGGCATCGAATGTGTTCCATCGATCTACTTCTTTAGATAGATGACGTTGTGGCCAATTAACAATAATGAAAATATCATCAATAAATCTTAGATATAAACCTAAACTGTTTGTAACTTGTCTAATAATATTTTGCTCATAGAAGAACATATAACAGTTGGCAATGGTCAACGCCAAGGGAGACCCCATTGCTCCACCTCTAACTTGATGATAATATTGTCCATTGTATTTGAAATAATTATTCTTCATAACAAATCTGGCTAGTCGAAGAATGGCTTCTGTTCTTACATTATTGACCTTTTTCAATTTAAGATGATCCAACATACTCTTTAAGGACAAAACACCTTCCACATGTGGAATGACTGTATAAAGATCAGACACATCTATTGTACACAGGATGGTTGAGGATCTCAAATTATTTGAAGACCATTTTTGGAGTCTCTTAATTAATTCCAAGCCAGAAGTGACTGTTGTTGAAAAAGCCATTTGATTGAACAGTGGTCTAAGCATGTTGTCCAAAAACTTGGAAATCTTTACTGTTGGATGCTTCAGACCTGAAACAATGGGACGCAATGGTGTACCTGGTTTATGAGCCTTTGGTAAGTAGTAAAGGTGTGCCAATTCAGCTTCATTAGCATGTACACACAATTCTTCATATTGCTTCTGAGTAAGCCATTTAGCTAAACGTAAATCTAATAAATATTTGTTTGTTCTTGTAATTAGATCTGGTAAGGGATCATTGGGTGGGTGTGACTAGCTGCCATAATCTAGATTTCACTTCTGCTAAGAAGTTCATCAGATGGCTTTAAAGAATTAATAATGATCTTAAATGAATAAGACCAAAATCAAATTCTTATAATCACATAGTTACATATTGTCATCAAATGAAATGACAACAAGATATGTAATAGTAATTACAATACCCAGTGGTGAGACTAGCTGCCGGGCCTTTCGAGGCACCCTCAATATGTGATATACCTACTGAATCTGTACTGTGCCTACTGACCGGGCCTTTCGAGGCACCCTCAATATGTGATATGCCTACTGACCGGGCTGTTCGAGGCACCCTCAATATGTGATATGCCTACTGACCGGGCTGTTCGAGGCACCCTCAATATGTGATATGCCTACTGACCGGGCTTTCCGAGGCACCCTCAATATGTGATATGCCTACTGACCGGGCTTTCCGAGGCACCCTCAATATGTGATATGCCTACTGACCGGGCTGTTCGAGGCACCCTCAATATGTGATATGCCTACTGAATCCGTGCTGCATGTAGTGGCCGGGCCTTTTGAGGCACCCTCAATATGCTGTATGCTGAAAGGATGTGTGAACAATTGCTGAGTTTGCGATGATATTATATGATGTTGTTTTGTAATTATGTACACGTAAAAGTAGATTATGTCGGAGAACAAATGAGCAATGAGTATATATTTGTGAATAAATAGTTGGATAAATAAGTGAACAAATAGTTGGATAAATAAGTGAATAAATAAGTGAATAAATAAGTGGATAAATAAGTGAATAAATAAGTGGTTAAATATGGGAAGAATTAGAGCAAAAACGAATAAATGAATAGAAGAAAGAACGCTACAAGAAAGTGTAATTGTGAAACAGAGAGAGTTGATGAAAAACGCACGAATAATCTAGTTGTGAACACAATGGATGATAGTTGAGTAATGATAATTGAGAATAAGTATGAGAAGGAAAGAAATGCAGAGAAGAGTGGAAAAGAGAACACATTAGGGGAGAAATGAGTTCAGATTGAGTGAAGAAATTATATGATTATTTTTTGGTATTATGTTCTTTGACGCGTTTGATCCTATCATCAATGTCATCTTGACCACCTGTACGTTCTTCATTGCTTGTCATCGATGAATCTGTTGTACCATCATGACCACTACTCGGATTCGAAGGTGGCTGACTGTCTTGATCTGTTCGTTGTCGTTTGTGAAAATATTCATCAGGACCTACATTGAAAGACACACACATATACATATATAGTGCAGATGAATGTTCAGATGTTGGATAGAATAGTGAGCATTTGCAAAAGAAAAGTCAGGGATAAGTAGATATTACCCATGACATAAATAAATGCACGTTTACGCCAATAGGCAGCCGTTCGTCTTTGCTCATCTGTCACTGGCTCTTTGATTAATGAACCAGCATCGTCTGGATTCAATAGAACAATTGCCGGTTGTCGAACGTTAATTGTTTTCGTTTCACGATATTTGTCACTGACCTAGATATGAAGAAGAAAAGAAAAAGATTTCACGAGAAAGAAGTCAAGAAGGAGTAGAGTGAAGGTTTGCATTGACACTCTTTTTCTTAATTACACTGATGGCTTTCCACTTTTGCGTTAATAAATTTTTTTTGTTTGGGTAATTCAATTTTTGAAAATCATCCCATGGTATATCATCATAGACTGAATAACGAGCCTGATCATTCCAAAGACTTAAATTCCATCGTTCTTGAAAATAATTGACGGGACCAGGTAAAGATAATGCAAATGATGTTTTGCCTGTTCCTGTAGGACCAATCAAAATGAAGCATTTTGCACGTCTAGCACGAAAGAAATGATGTCGAATCCATCGATTCACTGCATCACCTATAGGAATAAGAATATACACACAGAATGATATGGATACGCATAAACATGATTGAGTTTTCATTCAGTTGGAGATAGTAAGAATCCTCTTCTGAAAGACAAAACAAAGATACGTACGTAAGTTTAGTGTGCAGTGGGGAAATGAATATGGCCATGCATATTCCAAATTCTCCGTAGTACCAACACGTGCATCTTCATCATGTTGTGCTTGTAAGCGAGTATATTTAAATATAGCTAGGTACCTAAAATATAGATAAGAAATCAAACGAAAGAAATTGCAAATTTGTGTGGATAGTTAGCTATACCAGCTACCGCGTTCAGTATATTTGTCGATCATTTCTCGTCGAATTAAGTCCATAGCATCACGAATATTATGCTTTGCTAATTCAATGGCTTGTCTATAGACTTCATTTCGATGTTGACGTTTTTGTTCTGCTATATCTCGAACTGTCATTCTTGTCGTGATAGGCACTAATGGTAGTTGTTGTTGTTGTTGTTGTTGTGTTGAAGATGGCATAGGCATAGGCGAAGTTGTTTGCGCCGGCCACTCCTTTGGTTGTCGTCTACGTATTGTTGTTGATTTAAATTGACCGAACTCAATGTAGTTGCCACCCTTTTTAACGTATTCATTCCAAGCTATATCATTTCTTGTCACTTGATAATTACAATGAACTCGTGTAATTTCATCCAAAAATGGTTTACGTTTATAAATTTTCTCTTTAAAAATAATCTGTATATGTAAATGTCGTCGCTGATTGATGGGACCTATTTCTTCAGCAATAAGAATATATTGAATATTGGCAACACCGAAATTTGTTTTAATGAAATCCATGACATCTTGTTTGCGTACATCTGTCCATGATGTAATGGCAAATGTTTTTGCACTGTAACAAGGCACTGCTGGTGATTGTTCTTGAAGGTTGAATTGAATTTCTTGAGCTAACTGATCTCGAGCAACATTACCGTAGTAAGCATAAGGAATATCATGATCAGAAATGGGACCTGTTTGATTCAGAGGTGGATATGGATGCGAATGAGTCTCTTCATTGTCTTGCTCCTCCTCGTCCATATTCTCTTCTGGTGTTGCTGTTGCTGCTGTTTCTGCTGCTGTTCCTGCTGTTGTTGTTTCTGCTGCTGTTGTTGCTGCTGTTGTTGCTGCTGTTTCTGCTGTTTCTGCCGTCGACGGCGGCCCGAAATGAATATCTAAGTGCTTTGTAACGCATTCTTTCATTGCATCCTCATCGTTATCAATATTATCATGGATCGTCGTGTTGTTGTACCATGATGATGGTTGAGAAACAATGATTGCTTTCCAACGTTCAATTTCTTCATCTCTCGCTTGATCAAGAATATCATTCAAATCTTCTTCATATTGATCCTTCTCGTTTTCGCCATCTTCCATGTCACTTTCGTCTTCTGAGTGAGATGACTCTTGTTCGACATTGATCTTGTCCAATTTTTCATTGACATCCGTTTCAACTGCTTGAAATACTTCTAAAGGAATAATCCTACCTGGCTGAAATAGTCGTGGCTGATTTGTCATAGGTGAAGGTGTAATAGACATATTATCCAAATTGTAATGATGATAATAGAAATCCTCCTTATCATCAGCTCCTCCTGCAATCATCGTTGTGTTGCTTGCTTCCTAAATATACAACATCATGGTACAATTCATATTCAGTAAATGATTTCATGACTGGATTATTTACGAGTGTTAGTGTTGCTGGACGCGATGATACCAATCTGTCGTTTGATGTTGCATTAGTATCATAGGTGTTATCGTCCATATTATCGTTGTTTGATTGCATACTGTATCCCTTTTGAGTGGTATCTTTATCTGGAGAAGTTTGGCGAATCGTATCGTATATATCCTAACAACAGAGAGTGACAAATATGTGAAAGTATATACATATATATATATATATATATATATATATGTCAACGGTGCGCGATACAAACAAAGAGACGTTACATTCCTCTCATTTTCTATCGTGTACCGTCCTTTTTTCGCAAATTCCGGCTCACATCCTCAATAGATACATGTATCTATGAATGCATTCAAACACAACAGTCGTCCACGGATTGAATGTGATGGCTAGCATATTGCACAGTGCGATACATGAATTTTATTTCTATACTACCAATCGTAAACGATCGATCGATTCTCAGCGCTTGTAGAGTAAAAACTTGCTTGACAAAAATCACATCAACAGATGACTCATGTTTCAGCAGAGAATAGTACAAAATTCCCTGACGCTACGATAAGCAACAACAATCGCTATGTGCATATCCAACACGCCATCGTTCATATACAGACACAGAACAAAGGACGAAGGAAGATAAGAAATATGTTCAACTACCACGTCCAAAACAGGGTCAAGAGATGAACGAGAAAGCAGCTCAAAAAGTAACTTACCTTGAGAATCGACTATCGATGAATGAACAATTCTGTGAGCGAACATCGCTATTTATAGCATCGGTGTGGCCACGAAAGAGAGAGAGAGAGAGAGAGAGAGAGAGAAAGAGAGTTGAATTACAGGATTGGCCAAGAGCACGACTAAGTTACCATTGGTCAATGTCGAAAGCGAGAGAGTAAAGCAGGAGAGAGATGAAAGACTACGAAGAGAGACGGAACAATAATGAGAGATGAAAGAAAACGAGCCCCAACCACCAATAATCAAAGATGAAAGAAAACGAGCCAAAACAAACAATAAAGAAAGATGAAAGAGTAACGGCACTCACAAAATAATAAAGAGAGAAGAATTCACCCTTGAACTCACACATAGTTCACTAATGGAAACGAAGTTCAACCTGACCTCAAACATGCCGGTCAACATACACTCCATCGAACAGAACGGGTAAAAATTCCCAATACCATGGACCTATACTTACTACAAAGTACCACATCATTTCTGAACAACAAAAGGAGACGTTCCTATATCACGTCATCTTCGGAAACTTTTGAACGAATTTTATCGTGTGCGATAACAACGATTAGTGGGATACCGGCTTCTTTCGCTTTGTCGAAAGCGGCTCGATTGTTTATTTCAGTTCGTAGCTGATTACGAAAGACAAGAATATGTGCATCACACCAAGGCTTCTCTTTTAATGATTCAACAGCTTGAGCTGGACTGATAATTCGTGTACAAAGATGATCAAAATCATCGCACGTGGTTTCTCCTAAACGAAGATGGTTGAGTAGGGTCAAGTATTTTTGATCTTCAGCTCTCATCTGCTGTATCAATTTCGTGACTATTGATTTATAGGACCAATGATCGTCCAACTCCATACTGAGTATCAGTTTCTATGGATAAATAAGAAGACAAACCACACTCGAGATTTGAATATAGAGGTTTGTCGAAAACTGGCATGCATTGTATATAATCGCCGAGGAGAATAATATTAATACCACCAAAAGGTACTTCGGGTGGTGCTCGTTTTCCAACAATGGACAACTCATCTAATCGAGTTAATAATCGAAGTCCAACCATCGAAATTTCGCAAGGGGGAAAAGAGTGATTTCTTGATTTCCTGATTTCTAATTTCAGTTCTGTGATTTCTCATGATTTCCCGTGATTTCTGATGACTTCTCCGGATTTCTTTTGATTCGAAGAAACAATTGAAACCTTTTTTCTATGCAATTTGTGAAGTACATTTTTAACCAATTTGGTTGTTAGTTCAAAAGTCTTCATATATGAAGTCTTAACACGCAAAATAATAGTGAAGCGACGTAAGCAAAGCTATTAGACATAGAATCACAATTATTTACTGATCAACATGGAAATGTATACAACAAAAAGACAGTTATACACCTCTGAAACGTGATACTCTGTCGGCAGATAATGAGTTCTTATCTTTTTTCCGTAAGCCATGTGGCTGTTTGCTTGTGCAAGAATTTTGTTTGATTGTTGATACTCACTTTGAAGTACGTATGTTCACGTTCTTGTTTCACATTGTCAAATACTCGTATTCCTTGAAAACCTGATGTGCTAGAAGTTCTAATGCTGCCTTGTTCTTCATCTAATTCTATTGCATCGTCGTCACNCTGGCTGAAATAGTCGTGGCTGATTTGTCATAGGTGAAGGTGTAATAGACATATTATCCAAATTGTAATGATGATAATAGAAATCCTCCTTATCATCAGCTCCTCCTGCAATCATCGTTGTATTGCTTGCTTCCTAAATATACAACATCGTGGTACAATTCATATTCAGTAAATGATTTCATGACTGGATTATTTACGAGTGTTAGTGTTGTTGGACGCGATGATACCAATCTGTCGTTCGATGTTGCATTAGTATCATAGGTGTTATAGTCCATACTATCGTTGTTTGATTGCATAGTGTATCCCTTTTGAGTGGTATCTTTATCTGGAGAAATTTGGCGAATCGTATCGTATATATCCTAACAACAGAGAGTGACAAATATGTGAGAGCATATATATATATATATATATATATATATATATATATATATGTCAACGGTGCGCGAGACAACCAAAGAGACGTTACATTCCTCTCCTTTTCTATCGTGTACCGTCCTTTTTTCGCAAATTCCGGCTCACATCCTTAATAGATACATGTATCTATGAATACATTCAAACACAACAGTCGTCCACGGATTGAATGTGATGGCTAGCATATTGCACAGTGTCATACATGAATTTTATTTCTATACTACCAATCGTATACGATCGATCGATTCTCCGCGCTTGTAGAGTAAAAACTTGTTTGACAAAAATCACATCAACAGATGACTCATGTTTCAGAAGAGAATAGTATAAAATTCCATGACGCTACAATAACCAACAACAATCGATATGTGCATATCCAACACGCCATCGTTCACATACAGACACAGAACAAAGGACCAAGGAAGATAAGAAATATGCTCAACTACCACGTCCAAAACAGGCACAAGAGATGAACAAGAAAGCAGCTCAAAAAGTAACTTACCTTGAGAATCGACTATCGATGAATGAACCATTCTGTGAGAGAACATCGCTATTTATAGCATCGGTGTGGCCACGAAAGAGAGAGAGAGATAGAGTTGAATTACAGGATTGGTCAATGTCGAAAGCGAGAGGGTCAAGCAGGAGAGAGATGAAAGAATATGCAGAGAGACGGAACAATAATGAGAGAAGAAAGAGAGCGAGTCCAAACAAACAATAATCAGAGATGAAAGAAAACGACCCAAAACAAACAACAAAGAAAGATGAAAGAGTAACGGCACTAACAAAACAATAAAGAGAGAAGAACTCACCCTTCAACTCACATATAGTTCACTAATCGAAACGAAGTTCAACCTGACCTCAGACATGTCGGTCAACATATACTCCTTCGAACAGAACGGGTAAAAATTCCCAATACCATACACCTATACTCACTACAAAGTACCACATCATTTCTGAACAAAAAAAGAGAAACATTCAAATATGTCATCACCTTGAAAATACTTCTTCTTCGTCAAATGAAGACTCTTCCATTAAAAACCTCTACCCTTACTGTATGTTCTCCTCAATTCACGAAAAATTGAGAACGTCTTCCAGAGCTTACAAAAATCTTTCCACCAACAACTACGGAGTCTAAGAAAAATAGTAAACCAAAGACTCTCAGCAATGTGTGATGGCTGATAATGATTTCACAAGAGAAGAAATAATTGAAAACAATCATACGAACGCGATTTCAATAGTTGCTTATACGGTCGATATCCGGATAAATTCAGAATTGTTCGTAACTACCTAGTATCTGTTTATTTGTCAGTGACCGTTTTCTATTAATGCTTGAAAAAAACTGAACAGATGAT
>CAJNOJ010001003.1:0-12416 GCA_905250025.1 Adineta ricciae
TTCACCTCACATTTGGAATGGTTTGTCTTCATTATTGGAATCTTCAGCCATTTAATTGATTGTTCTTGTTTCAGTTAGATTCATCATCCAACTTTGTCGAAACTTTTCCTTTAAATTGATGTGAAAAATTCATTGATTGATTGATTTTTACTGTAAATCGTTATGAAATGAAAGCAGACAATGGAATATTGATCTTTATTTGAGTGTTGTTCATATACATTCATGATCTCATTCGAGATCGAGCGTCCAATTCATTGTTTAATATGACAAATAATTGATCTTCGACTTTCTAATCTTCACAATGAACCAATCTTGTACGTGTGCAGAATGTAGATGATGAAAAGGAGGGAAATTTTTATCGAAAAATATTCACAAGAAGAGATATGTGAATTCGCGTTAGTTTCAGAAAAATATTCTCCTTCATTCACTAAAGATTCGCATTTGGAAATGTTCGTCTCAACGAAATTATTCTCCCTTGATGATAAATGAGTAAAAGTAGAAAAGAAAAGAGATAAAGAAGTTTGTATTATATGATTGGAAAGTCGTTTTTCCCTCTACTGAAAGGAGAGTTATGCGTCGAGCAGGTATTACAGAAAAAAACCAGTTGGTTGGTTGTTTGGTTCGTTCTTTCACATCACTGTTCGATAGTGACTTGTTCAGCGACCCTAGTGGAGGACAAAGTTCGACCGAAGGGTAATCGAGGTCGAGGATCTCGAATCCGGTGTTAGTTTTTTCATGAACACTTTCTGGCCCGTTTTTTTGCGACAAAGGATCGATTTTTTTAGACGATAATGTTTTAAGCGGCAATATGTAGAACAAAATGTAACAGCTGACTGACGTTCGATCACTGGATATCCATAGTCATCAGCATATTAATGAGATCACACACTTATAAAAACAGCTATACTATACGAATATCATCTGATGCCAGCCATTCAAAATAATGTTTCGCTTGTCAAGTGTTGTCTTCGAGAGTCACAGTAGCACAGAGAGAGTGACTTTTAAAGAGGGAATAGAAGAGAATGAATGGATTACTTTCAAAAGTGACTCTAGACTAAATGGAAGAGTGAAAATGTACATGTAACGACTAGTCGTCGATTTCCAGAGTAATATTTTCAAGAACAAATTTTGTGATTTTTATAGAGCTTTAAGATTCCTTGGACAGAACTTAATTGTTGCTCTGCACGAACATAGCTAGCAGCTATTTAAGGTTCCTCGTGGTGGAGTGAAGATGTAAACTTTTTCTAGAGAATCATATAGCTATGTAAACTTTCTAAGTTTTTGATTATGAATTGATTTTCCGAAATGTGCTCATTTGCAGAACGCGTCTTCGTCGGAATGAAGTTAAGATAGTAAAATGAGTAGGCATGGGAACAGCTAGCCGTGAGGGGCCGACCGAAGGGAGGCCGACGAACGACTAGTTGTCGTTTTTGAAAATTAGTTGAAAAGTGAGATTTATAAGGCTGTCGCAAAGTGTCCATAATTTTTCTAAGGTATATATATATGTATATGATATCTTTTCGAGCTTCTAGAGAAAACTATGTAGATCACCAACTCCTTCAACTAAAACTGATAACAAAAGATATACTGTAGGTCACGAAGTTGTGAAGAATTTCGGCAACTTTGCTAGAGACGGACTCAACAAGAACGAGGTACTTTTTAATATGAAAATATCATTAAACACTTATTAGGTACCGACGGCTAGCGGTGAGTGGTCGACCGGAGAGAGGCCGACAAGCGACTAGACGTTATAGTTTCAGAAGATTTCAGGAAGCGAAATTGGTCTAGGTAAAACATTCTGGCAAATTATCAAACGATCAGATCGTTCAACTGAAATAACTTTTTTCTCTCTTTGGACGAATAGTAGAGCTCTAATACTATCCTTTCAGTAGAGGGTTTAGTGACTACTAGGCCGCGTTACTTGTTCTCTTTAGCGACGTAGTCGGATAAGAAATAAATCTTTTGACCATCGACGAAATGAAATCAAGTTTTTCCAACTATTATGATAAAGACCAATACAGTGGAATTCTAAATGGCTTCTTTACTCATATACATAACACTGACTAATAAAACTAAACTTTCATTTATCTCAAAGAGAAATTTCTTCTAAGCCATTCATCATAAAGTGTAAAAACTATAACATAATCAACATTCAATAGAGAAATGGTATGAATATTTGTTCGCGCTGGACTATCTCACTGCTTTATCGAACATATAAGTCTCACTCATCTACACCTTGAACGACAATATTATATCTGTAATACACCCTCACCCATCTGGTGAATTTTCGAAAACTCACTATAACTCTCTTATTGATGATCAGAAGTATATTTTGTTGAAAACAGTATAGAAGATATCATCAATGCATAATGGGTACAGAAACTGACTGCAGAAAAAGGTCATAATGTCCTGGTTTATGTACCTAATTGTGACGAACTTGTTAATACAAGTGGAGAACACATGGCAAAGCAATCTATTCTCGGTATGGAAATGCAAATAATGATAGATCTAGGGACTCAATCGGTTACGATTCTCTCCATAACTATACCTTCATTTGATATGAACCGTTTTCGAATGAAAGTTCAACGTACAGAGTTATGTTCACTGACTTAAAAGCCGAATAGATTTATTTATTTTCTTGCAAACACTTATTTGATATTATTTTTCATAACAATTTTTTAAATAAGAACAGAATTGTTGATATAAAGATACAAATAACGAAAAACCTCTCTATTGTGAACACTTACAAGACTTTTCAAAATCGGTCAGATTGACGGGATAGAGGGACGTTCAGAATGTGAAGTTTTACTGTATTTGTCAAAATTATAAATGAGTTACATAGCAGTTATGTCTTTATGAAGAAGGCGGATGTCCAGGACTAATCCTATTTCGAAAATGTCGAAATAAATACAAGCCAGTATTCATAAATAGAGGAGAAATAATTTTCAATGCAACAGTTAATCCACCATAAAAGCCAATGATTGCTATTAAAATATACAATATATCAGCACGTTCTTCAATGGAGTATCGGCATGAACGAGGTGAACAAGTACGATAATAATTGTCATAAGAGATATTGAATTTCCATTCCTCAATCAATAAACGATTAACAAGATTTTGAACAGTTTCGTTTGAAAAAGAAAGATTCGAATTCAATGGTGAAACAAAAACATCTTGAAAAGAATAAAAAGATTTCAATAAATTAATACAATTAATATCATAAAGACATTCTAAAGTTGATTGAAGAAGTGAATCAATGATATAACAACCAATTCGAAAACCAGGTATTGACGAGTTGTCAATCTTTGCTAATGAATTACACATAGAATTTGTTGCACAAGAACAATTCTTTTCATTTCCATATGAACGTGGTTTGGCCCATAAAAATGCTAAATCTTCTTTTCTTAGCGTTTGAAAATACCAATTCGATTGAATTGATGCAAGAATTCCATTTCCTTGACCCATTTCTCGAATCAAATCAAGTGTTAAAACAAATGTTTTACATATTGTTGAACGAAATCGTGTAATTGCATTTTCAGTTTGATATTGAATAACATCTTTCGATTGAATTTGTTTACTAATCAAAGTTTTCGAATAAAATCGAATTAAATTATTCATTACAGTTGTTTTAACAACATTACATAATAAAAATAATGTACGAAATTGTGGTAAAGCAAATAAACGATAATCATCATATGGATGTTCATCATCGATTCCATATGAATAAAGAACATTTGTCCAATTGGAATTGACATCGGTAAAATCACTTGAACAAAGTTGATGAAAATGAATATCAATTGAAACAAATGAATTGTATGGAATTGTTATTTGTTGACAAGAACATTCTAATGTTGATGAGATTCGAGAATCTAATCGAAGTTTATTGAATATTGTTTGAGTTGGATAATCAACTGTAATTGAATTGGTTTGAATTGATAAAGAAGTAAAAATAATGAGAATAATCACATTAAATACTAGAAGAAGAAAATAAATACGAGTAATTCGAATTTCTTTTTGACGATGTTGTTTCTTTTGCCATGAGATTTCACTTTCAAATATATTATATTCTACAAGTTTTTTCTTCAATTGATTTAATAATTGAAGGAGATTATGTTCTCTAACATCTAAATATCAAATAATGATAAGTTATAGCTCTGTGTTTAAACAGTAAAGAGAAAGTGACTTTCGTGTGACTAGAAGAATTACCTTCATCTCAAGTCCAACATTGTGATGATTCATACAATGCTAATAAATGCATTGATATCTTTTTATTTTCGAATCAACTTACTTGATGTATTAAGATTTGGTCGAGATCGATTGCGTATCCAACGAACAATGAATGAAACAAGAATTTTTAATGTTATAGAAACACCGCCAAATAATGCCATGAGAAATGTAATCATATATGAAACAGCATTGTGTTTTGTAGTTGTATAAATACAAGATATAGGAGCACATTGATCATAATAACCATCGTAATTTATTTCTTCACCCCATTTTTCAAGCATTAATTCGTTAAATATCAATTCGATTGATGAATTTGGTAAATATCGAGTTTGACTTTGATTGAGATTGACTATGACAATCGATCGATTAGACCGAATCGTTGTTTGAATTGTATTTAAACAAATTTCATTATAGAAACATTCAAGTGATGATTGAAGAACTGATCGAATTGCAAAACAACCCGAAAAGAATCCTGGAACATTAAATAAAAGATTTGCTGGATAACCAAAAGGTGAATTCGGATATTCATAGAATCCTATTGGAGAAATACAATCATCATTTAATGCACAAGAACAATTTCCCCAATTTATTGAAGAATAATGAAGATTAATATAAGAATCCGTAGTATTCAATAATTGATTAGAAATATCGTCTGAATTTTCCATGGAAGTACTCTCTGTATTCATTATGTATAATCGAATCATATCGAGATTTTGTTTAAAATTAGCAATAGTATCCAATTGAAATTGATTGAATATTCTTTGAATTTGTTCAATCATTTCACTTTTAGATAATACGATTTCTGTAATATATAAAGATTGTTTGAAATTTAACCAAGAATTTCTTATTATTATTTCAGCATATGAACATAAGATTTCAAGCACTTTGAAAATAACTCGACCAGTTACTCGAAAATCATTAACGATAAAATATTGATTTGGCCAATTCAAATCCGACAATGAAGCTAACCAAGCAGACGAGATGAATAAACTTGAACAAACTGGATGATATTCGGGTGATAAAGACAAGAAGTTTTCATATAAAATAAATGATTGTTTACATGGACATTTAACTTGACTTGAATATTTCATAGATAAATCTTCAAATGTGTTCTTTGATGGTTGTAAAATAGTGAATGTCTGAGTACGAGTATTTACGAATACATAAATCATTAAAATACACATTATTAAAGAAAAGAGAATAATATAAATACGAGTTGCTATTCGTGATGTTTGCAATTCATAAGGATCATCATGTATAGTATCAAATTTTTTAAATAAATTCAATCGTTTTAGTTTATCAACAGTTGAATGGTATAAGATTGAAAGACGGGTCATCAATCGAATTTCTATATGAAAAAAAAAGAAGGATTAAGGAAATATTCTCTTTTCGACAATGTGAGATATTACAAAATCACATTCACATTAGGAATCAGTTATGTTTAAATGAGAATATATTCGTAGTATATAAGATTAGATGGCCATGTGTAGACTATAGTTAGGGAACTGTTTATGTCCTTGATTTTTTTTCTTAAATCCATGATTATACGGTAATTGGCTAATGAACGATTAATTTTTTATAGCACCATCTTTAATTATGCTTAAACTTGAAAAATAAAAACTTTACGCGATGTGGCTGATTTCAGCACACCTACAAATATGAGGAAGCGCCAGTTTGACTCACATGTGACAATTTTTTAAGATTTAATTGTAAGAAACTGGAGTTTTTCTATAGAATACGTTTGAATTCTCCCTTCCTCGATTTTCATCAAAATCTGATGATTATCTGACAAACGATGATTTTCAAGAGATGAAACATCTTTACATATCAAGACGCAAGGAGAAGAGTTTCGTTTCTTCAACGATTATATCGTTCAACTTACGAGTATTTTGTACTGATTCATTAATGTGAGCACATCTGCTAAATTTCAAGAGTATTTGAGGTATAAGAAAACGAAGTACTATAACTAATCCACCATAAAACCCTAAAATTTGTGTTATAACATAAAATATATTACCATATTGAATAAATGTATATGTACATGAAAGTGGTGCACATATATTGTAATAATTACTAAATGAATAGTTAATTGTCCATTTTTCAATAAATAAATTGCCAACAAGTGTACTGACAAGTGTATCAATTGAATATTTTGTTTGATTTCTATTTAAATAGGTAATATTGATCGTATTTTTATGAGGAAAGAAATTCATTATAAGATTGAAACATTGTAAATCAAAGAAACATTGAAGTGATGATTGAAAAAGTGACTCAAGTGGATAACAACCAACAACAAATCCTGGTATTTTCAATAGTAATGATTGTGATGATGTATAATCACCCGTAGGATCAGTTTCATAAGCTAATAAATCAAAGAAACCCGAAACTGATGATGAACAAGTCGATTGTGTGTCACAAGAGCAGATTGTGTCATTTTGATTAGAAAAATATGCCGAAAATAAAATTGATTTTATTAATTCATTAGAATCCACAAACATTATGCGACTTATTGAAGTTTGTAAAGCATTTTGTAATGTTTCAGCATAAGTTGTTCTACGAATCAATTCTAATGATTGAAGAAAAGTATTACTTGCAGATGTTCGAATAAATGAACTTCGTGATTGACTTTGACCATCAAGTAAATTCAACGAAAGAACAACCGGTGAAAGAAAAGCATCAGATAATAAATCTTGAATTTGTTCATTGAGAAATTGTTGTGAAAGTGAACATAATGATGAAAGAATTTGAAATTGTCCCAAAGATGATGAACGAAAATCAAGTGGATAATAATAACTTATATTATAATTATATAAAAGATTAATCCAATCATTACTGACAAATATACTTGAACATATTGGATGATAATCAATTATTATATTGAGAAATAATTCATATGGAATTGTTATTTGTTGACATGGACATATTAATGTATTTGGATATTGTTTAAGAAGAGTTTTAAAATTGAATTCTGATGGATTTTGAATAGTTATAGTACGATTTTGACCTTGAGATGCCGAATAAATGATAAGAATTGTTAAGAGTATTGTAAAAAGTATAATATAAATTCTTGTCGCTATGATTGCTTTGTGTTGATCAAAATTTTCTAAACGAATTATTTCCAATTCAAAGAAATTCAATTCTTTTATCTTTTGTTTAATTCGACGAATAAAATTCATCATTATTTTCTTCATCTTTCTAGAAACACTAACACCAAAATAAAAACTTTCTTTTTCTTGATGAGTTACTAATGAGTTTTCTTTCTTTTTTCTTTTGAATTGAAAAGCTATAACACCACTCTATGAGATTTGATTTTGTCAAAGGGCACAGCACATTCCTCATTAGTTTGACGAGAGTTTTTCAAAGTTTAACCTACTTGATTATAATATATTTATAAAAAAAAAACGAAGAACTTGTCGAAATGGTTTTATTTCTCCATATTATAACAAAACAAAACGTTGCTTTAGATATGATTTTGTTCAGTTTTAACTATTCATTTCGAAATCAGCTATAATACCTATTTGCTTTCACATGGATTTATTAGGAATGACAACATTTTTCATAATGGTCTTTTACAAAATCGGCCAAACGTAACAATAACGTTTCTTTTTCCTTCGATATTATTTTTTACAAATATACACTGAAAAATAACGAAAAATTCCGATGTTCACCTCATTCATATTCATTGGGATTTTTATAACATGCTCTTTATTTATAGAAAATAGATCTATTTCTAATTCGGAAGATGTCGATGCCTAGACTTAAAAATGAGTCGTGAGATTTGTCACGTGTCGTGCTTTGTTTCTTCAATAGGAATTGTATGCAATCTTTGATATTCAGTATATCTGGTAATAAAACAGGAGGTATATCATAGGAATCAATCACTATTTTGATAAATATTGTATTGTCTTGAATATAAGGATTTTCTTTTCATTCAAGTATTGCTAATGGCCACAGAATTTTAATATGCCAATAGAAATATCCTTATCTGAATAATAGAATCGAAGAAGTCAATAATATGTCGATTTTTAGAAGATTAATCAAATAGACAAAATATGATATAATAACTGAATGGGTATTTTAATACTGCATCATAATCTCCGCTTAACAGAGTTAAAAATAATGACATGAGTCCGCCTTACATTACCGGCACCATTAAAATACAGTCGAACACGCATCTTATAACCATTCGGCGATGAATACAACGGAGATGAATAAATCAAAATTTCACCTTCACATCGCGTACCAGCTGCAGAAGAAAAAACTTTCAGCGTAATTCCTTAGAAAATTAAAAATGTGAAACACGATACAATTATCGCAATTTCAATAATGGTGATTTTGGGTGAACATTCTCTGCATCATACATAGATAAGTTTACATTCAATGCGTATTTTGCTAATTTGCCTGATTTGATATCGACACAAAGATTTTCAGCATATTAAAAGCCATCTTTCTGATGATTATTATCTCAAGAACAAGGCAGGGTAGTCAGCCTGTCGGCCATGTCTGTGGATGAGGGGATGGATGGATCCAAATTTCTATCCCTAAACACCTCAACAGTCTCTTTCAGATCGTGATTCACAAAATTTGGAGTAAGCTGCAGTAATAGTGAAGTATCGCTTTTCCCCTCTTGAACTTGCACCACCTTCTAAAACCACTCGTCCTTTTGACCATCGATCCATTTTTATCTGTCCAGCAGTATCAAAATAGAAATCATCTGACGTTGATAAGAGATGTTTCGGCATGTCAGGATCGAGCCTCTCGTAGCCGCGTTCTTTACTTCGAAAACAGAGACATACGATGAATTCGCGAAGATGAGACGTCAAATCTTCGAATGTATATCATTAGCACCAACGACTAGATCGACCTATTGACCAGATAAACGAAATTCCGGTGCACGCTCCACTACCACAGATTTCATATCATAACGACGTTAAGAACAAAGACCAGAGCAGAACCAGCAACTCTTCCACTGACTACTAGAATATTGTAATTTTTCCCTCGTCCTTCAAGGCTGGACAGGGATCGACGTAACAGTGTAGAATACATTGTGCGCTGTTAATACATTCTGGAAAAAAAATCAGACGAATCAGGTAGATGATCTCTCTGATTATATTTTATTCGTGATACTAAAGATCTATCAGCCTACTAAATCACATAGCAGAATGTTTTTAAGCAAAAGAAAACTAGTAGTCAGGTGAAAACGTTTTCAAAGTTAAACAAACGAACGCATTTTTTCTATTCTGTTCGTGTGAAACTGAATGAAAGGGAAAAAACTCTCGCTAAGCACTCGTATATTGAGAGCGACGGTAACAACGCGGCTACAGGCACCAAGACACCTATTTCGACTCTGTAACTGTTAAACATTATTATGAATGACTAAACGTGTAGTTTACTTGTCATCGAAAGTTTTGATTTAGTTTATTGGATATAATTGTTACAGTAATGTTCTGAATGAGACAGTTTTTTTCAAGTAAGAGGAAAGAAAATCGGGAGAAAACTAAACGAACGATGGTATCACAATTTATATCATGTTACCAAATACACTTTCCCCATTGACGTATAGTTATCTAAAATGTTAAAAAGAATATACGTAAAGGAGAATCATTTCATAAAAGCATGAAAACAGGAAATGAGTAAATTTATCCATTAGAGAGGAAGACAAATCTTTTATTCAACAAAAAAATGGTTATCGCTGATAACGGATATAAAATAAAAGTCTTGTCTATTGACATAAAACGTTGTTGCTCATTTGACTTCAACTAAAAACAAAAACATTTTTACTAATTATAAATCAATGCTCTGTCGACATTTATATTCCTATACAATTTTTATGATTTTATTCATTTATATTCAATCCCAACTTAATCTCTATAATACGAATAAGGAAATAACTTCAACAGAACATCATTGTTTACGTATTGTGTATATTCATCCCACCGAAAATGCTCCTACTTATTTGATACTATATTTGTGTTTGAGTGAATTATCATCCAAATTTCACATTGAAGAATCGACTTTATCCTCCAAAATGACTTTTTCTGATCTTGCAAAAATGAATATAACTTGCGAACAATTATATCATTCGTCTGTACCAATTGATCTTATTGAAAATTACCAAGAATATTTAATATCAAAAGATTTTTCCTTAGGACAAACAATTTATTATAATTGTTCATATCCAAGATTTGGTGACATGTGTCAATATGAATTTCAATTATTGAAATACTCTGCAGGAAACTTCATTAATACGATTCGGAGTTATATTTATTCATTTATATACAGTGGAATGGAATTAACATGTTACATTCACTTAAATTGTGATTATCGAATAAAATCTTCATGTTTAGATTGGACAGAAATATGCGATGATAAAATTGATTGTTTAAATGATGGAATTGATGAAAAATATTGTTGGCAATTAGAAGTAAATCAATGTGATGATGATGAATATCAATGTTCAAATGGACAATGTATTCCATTAATATTCTATCGAGATGATTCATATAGTCATGATTGTCTTGATGGAAGTGATGAAATACAAGTGCATTCTCGTTCACATTTTGAACACGACGATGTATTATGTAAACGGTCGCTTTTCACAAGTTCTTGTCGAGATGAACGTGAAAATATTATAATAAAACAAATCTATTCAATAAAAAATGATGATATATCAAACAATTGTTGGTTAGCATTTCAGTGTCTTATAGAAGTACCTGATAAGAATTTCAAATTATGTAAGAATTTCTGTTCAATTGATCTATGTAAAATCATAATTGAAGAAGAATGTCCAGATTTACTTTATATTCCACAAATTCCAATATTATTCAATGATACTTATTTAGTTTATTCAAAAGATGATATTAATCAACCGTTAATTCATCCATATATCTGTTCAAATGATATTCATTATCAAAATATATCAAATGATATAATACAGATTAGTTTTAATAATCAGAATTGTTTTCGTCCAAAGAAATTTTTAGGAACATATTATGAAGATACGTTTCCATATGTTTCTGAGAAGAAATTTAATAGAATATTATACAGAATTTATCGATTTCATATAAGTTTTACTTCATTGATTATAAATTCAACATCAACGTATTGTCAACAACCAAATATGTATCAATGTATGAATTCAATGAAATGTATTCCTGCATTTCGTTATAGAGATAAAGCATCTGACTGTCCTTATGGAGATGATGAAGATTTATCAAAAGTAGATGATCAATTCTTAAATCAACGACCCCAACATGAACTTTATAAATGTCAAATGTTGAATAAGTCTATTTTTATGAGAGAATTTAATGATAATTTTAGACATTGTGACGTTGATCTATATCATTATGCAGAAGATGAAAAATTCTCTGGATCTGAAAAACATATTATATCATTTCAAAATTTATGTGATGGATATACTGAAATACGTTTCAAACTTTCAGGTGATCAACTTTTAACAGATGAAAGTGAATGTGAACATTGGGAATGCAATAATTATTATACAGTTTGTGATGGAATATGGAATTGTCCGGATGGTCAAGATGAAACTGGTTGTCCATCAAATTCCACATTTAAATGTCCATTAAATTACCATGCATGTATTTCAATTCATATAAAACAATTAATATGTTTACATATTGACAAATTGAATGATGGTCAAATTGATTGTCTGAATGGTTTTGACGAACACAATTCATGTCTTTTACAACATGAAAATATGTATTGTGATAATTTATCTAAGGATCAGTGTTCCATTGATTTATGTCGATGTCATCAATATCCAAATCTTCTAAATGGAAAGATTTTGTATAGACCAACTAGAAATTGTACAGCATTTATTCACGACCACGAAGTAGGTCCTGTTTCGAATTTTTGTATGGGTACAATGTGGTTTTGTTGGGAAAAGGCGCTAAAATATTTTTCAATGAATACAATTAATAATCAAGCGATAATTTCAAGAAAAAATCTAAAACATCAAATGAAAAATGATATTCTACCAACTATTCCAGTTGCATCTGATTATGATTGTCATCGTGGATTTGTTATTAATATTTTAACAAATAAAAAAACATGTCTCTGTTCAACAAGTTATTATGGTTCACAATGTCAATATCAAAGTCAACGTATTCATCTTTCAATTCAATATCAAGCATTATCAGATTCCTGGCAAACATTATTTGTTATTAGTA
>CAJNOJ010001004.1:0-12327 GCA_905250025.1 Adineta ricciae
CAAATTCTGCACCTATTCCATTTGAAATTCAGTCAATTTTTGGTTTATTCGATCAAGTGGCATTACTTCGTTGTTTTGAACAGCACCGAGAATTAGGAGTTGATATTGCTCCATTCGTATTCGGTATGTTGGTACATGCAGCTATGATGCTTGATGGGGTGGAAGTTTTCAATCCTGATGCTGTTGGCTTTCTTACATCAATGAATTTATTCATTCATTTAATTGGTGAACCTGGTAAGTTCGTTCAGATGTTTTCCACGTTTTAGTTTAATCGTTCTGCATTTGCTTAGGTACTAATAAATCTGGTTTATTCCGGATCTTCAATAATAGCATCAATGTATTACGAAAAATTTTTCCTTCTTTCTTTTCGAAACCATGTACGGAAGTTATCAAAGATGAAGAAATACAAAATACAGTTGATTTAATTGTAAACAATGAAACGGAACTAGCTCTATTTCAACGACTCTCAAAACGGGTAAGTTATTAATGGAAAATTTTCTTAGTTTGATATAAGAGGGAAAACTAAGGATCGATTAGGAGAAAATGATACATATGTTTGACTTAGATAGGATCTTTGTAGTGGATTTGATTTTATACTGTTCAATGTTTTTTTTTATTTTAGGAGAATGTATTTTTTTCAAGTGACGAACTTGATGTTTTTAATACTCGATTTGGAGTTTATCAAGGCAATATGCCAGCCAATGATATGAAAATATTTGCTTCGAAACTCTTATGTCAAGCATATGATATTATGAAAAACGTTACTCGTACAACTGGATCTTCATCATATTTTATTAAACGTGGCTCCATCAATATTTTTGGTGCATCAACAGGTAACATGTTATCATCTATATGTCAACAATACAACAGTGATGCTATGTCCGATGGTACTGTTAGTCGATATTTATTCGTCACAACTTGTGCCCATAAAAGTTTAAATGACGTACCATCAGAAATTTTATCTGTACAACCAAATACTGTGCATATTTTAATCGTACTTCGTTTGTTGGCTCAATATAAACTAATTTTTGTATTTGGACAACATCAACTTCCAGTCATTGTACCAAAAATCAGTAAGCCTATTATTTATATCTTATGCTTTTTATTTTTTTCTTTCTAGTTATAGTTCCATCGGATATAGAAGAAGCTCGAAAAAATATCTTAAATCCAATTCCAGCAACTGAGCCAATTTCCACCTTAAAACCAAATGTGATTGTCGACATTAAACAAGCTGATATTGAACTAGATGGATCAATAATATCTCCATTTAATGCTATTCGTCGTATTATAAATGCCGAAGATAATAAATCTACACAGCTTGATACCAATGGCAAACCAACTTTTACACCATTGCAATGTGCTTTTCAGCGTAAAAGTAGCAATAAATTGGCTCGTTTAGCTGCATTATGTGAAGCAATATCATATGCCATTAAGTTATGTTCGGAATGCATTAATATAGTTCGATTTGGCGACGGCCTTTATTTAAAAGAACATATTGATGATGTACAAATTAATTGGTTAATGAAATTTCATGATAATGTAAAATTACTTATCGAACGAGATATTACAATGGCTCCAAAATTTGGAACAGATCAACGTCCGTTACTTATTATTGAAAAACCAGCTGTTCATGCTTCAAATATGCTCCATCAATACACTTCATCTACCATTTCGGCTCTCTTCGATGGCACAGAAATGAACATCAATGAACCAACAAATGATAATAATGACAATCCGATTAATAATGTATTGCCTAATAAGTAAGTCTTAGTAATTTTTTCGTAAATGCTAACCTAGCGAGCAGAACGTTTTTACAGTTATTTCTAAAATTGCCGTAGTATATGCATAGTGATATCTAATCAAAATTTGTTTTAGTGCTTTCTATGAACACCAAGCCATTTTGCTCAAAATGACATCACCTATTCTTGTGAGAGCTTGGTTCAACAATGAAATTACTGGTCTTCCATTCACGAAAACTTTTAAAAATTACCGAAAATCAAAAAGCAAATTGCCAAAACTCAATCAAGCTGTTGATGAATTAGTTCAAAATGATATTCTTAAGAAGGGCTTTCAAAATACTCGACACATTGTTGCTGCTCGAAAAGAAACTTATTTGAAAACGTCGCCAGCTACTATTCGTGGTAATAGCAACATGCTTGGTTATCTTCAATCAATTAGCGTCGATATTGATACTTATGAACATGTGTATCTTTCGTCACCATTACCAATGAACATGGAATTAACTACATTTGCAACTAATGTAATTCTATTCAATGATGATTATGTTGAATACTGTCATCTATTCAACGATGCTCGTATCGAAAAAGAAATGGAAGAACGATTGACAAAACATATGATTGAATCCAGAATGTCATTTGGTCGAAAACAATACTTTATGCCATTGCTATCTCAAATTGCTGTACAAGGTAAAGTTAAACTTTTACCAAACGAATAAGATTGTTACTTAATGAGCCATGTTCACACTTTGCTTATAAGCCACCCGACAGCAAAATTGTACTCTAAGAGAGAGACAGTATATTGCTAAGGGCGGCTTCTCTCTTTTCATCCTCTTTCTCTCTCTCTGTCTCTCCTAGAGAGGCTGATTGTCAATGGCAACTCAACTCGGTTCATCTCTTTTATCTATTTTTCCTTTGATGTTTTCTTCTTCTTTTCCATACAAATNTATCGAATGAGAGTTGGGGTTGTCGTTCAAGAAATGGAGGATGTACTAACTTCAGATGAGAAAATTTACGATCAAATGAGAAGCCGCGATCTGACATAACTTGATCACCGTTTTCGAGAAGTTCAATCAAACTTCCAGGTCCTTCCATGTTCAAAAGAGCACGATCGCTTGTAGCACCACCATATAAAGAAGAAATGTATGATACTACACCGTTTGGTGACATACCGATAAGCCCTTAAGAAATAAAAAGTATAAAGTATTACTAGAGTGAATCAGTCAATACTAAGATAATACATTTAGCTTTGAAATTCCTTCTAAACGCATCCTCACCTCTTCAAAATACCGTTTCTTTCAGTATATCATAAATTCATCTAGTTATATCTAAGAAAAAACCGACCTCACTGAACAACGAAGAGTATCAAACATATAAACTCATTTACCTTTAGCTGTGTTGGTATTTTTGTAATTTGACCAAGTATTTTGTTGTGCTTGAGGATTCTTTGGTTGTTCAATTTCGAATTCTGTACAATCGATGATAACTCGTACTGATGGGTAATTTTTCTTCATTTCAAATGGTAGATTTTTCTGAACTTTTTCTCGAGATTGCCAAATGCGTATTGACGAAAAAACTGAATAAACAAATCGAGTCCATGATATAATTATTCTACTAGCAGTAGAATGAGAAATATTGAAAAAAATTCCCTAAAAACGAAAAATCTTTAGATAGATATTAACTAGAAAAGCAGCTTACCAGTTCCTGTAGGTCAGTTCCTCTTCGTAATCGTATCATAAACAAAAAAAATTGATTTATCTTAGATAATTTGCAGGTATCCGATAACTTGTTATTTTGTAAACCACATTCTACTCGAGTAGAATACATTACAAAATGATCATCATAGTAACTCTTAAAAAAAATCGTTGCACAGACATAATATTACATAGACTTTCTTACCTTCAATAATTCGAAAACCATTTCAAATATTTTATAAGACTTGAAACCAGTATAATAATTAATATAATAATCATTATTTTCAAAACGTTCGATACATATTACTGTGTTGAAAACCTTTTGCTCAAGTAGTGATAATTTACTAAACATAGCAGTTAAAGAAACCATATCAATATCAGTTTGAGTACTCGTTGAATTTGATGTTATCGTTCCCGTGTGGGTAGTCAATGGTAGAATTTCAACAGGTGTAGCAGATGATTTTAATCGTATTCGACTACATTCGTTAATGTTTTTCTTCGATTTATCAATAAAAGATGATGGTAAGAAATCGTNAACCGCTTGAATTGATATGAAGATAATCAACAAGAAAAGTATTGTAACTTATCCACAAGAGGATTTAGTGCAATAACAGTGAGCTACTGTTCAGTAAACGCAAGAGATGAAAAATACTATCAAAAACATCCTGTCTTTTTACTTCTACATCTTGTAATTTGAGAATTATATTTTATGAGGTACAGTTTCTGGCAATATTCATTAGATTATATACGTACAGTACTACTCTATAGAGTCCTGCTTGATGTTATTCTACTTATTGGACATGAATATTATGCTAACTTTCAGATATAAACTAGAAAAAGTTTGCAAAAATTTAAAATAAGTATTCATATGTATATATAAAATAGTGACATGTTCAAAAGTAATCATCAAATAAAGGCATATCAGTAATGTAAAAGTTTGCTTCAAATTTATGCCATTTTGTAGAGTAAATGACGAGAAAGTTTTCTATAGTAGTGGCTATTTTGTTAAAGTTCACGATAGGAGACAAATCAACGAGGAACATATAGAAAATACCCATAAAATTCTATTTTTGAAAACTATCTACTGTTTATAAGTTCTATAGTTTTCAAAGGGAGTAATTCAAAATTTATAGACATATACCATTTTGTAGAGCGCATTTCGGTGCATCTACTGGTAGTATTTGATATGCTCAACTGCAGGCTTTTAATACAGAAAATAGAACTTTTTGAAATTGGCCAACTATTCATAAAACGGAATTTCGGGTACTAATAAAGTGATTCATTGGTACCCTACAATAGATAACTATAATTAAAGAAAATATGTAGAAATATTCGCCACGTCAAGGACTTTCAGAATATATAACTCCCGGCCGAATTCCATGGGGTGGCAGATTTGGCTTCTTATCCGGCGGGGTCCTTTCTTACCTTCAATAATTCGAAAACCATTTTAAATATTTTATAAGACTTGAAACCAGTATAATAATTAATATAATAATCATTATTTTCAAAACGTTCGATACATATTACTGTGTTGAAAATCTTTTGCTCAAGTAGTGATAACTTACTAAACATAGCAATTAAAGAAACCATATCAATATCAGTTTGAGTACTCGTTGAATTTGATCTCATCGTTCCCGTATCGGCAGTCAATGCTAGAATTTCAACAGGTGTAGCAGATGATTTTAATCGTATTCGACTACATTCGTTAATTTTGTTCTTCGATTTAGCAATAAAAGATGATGGTAAGAAATGAGAACTACATACAACAATATTCGAATATTTCTTTATATCTGGACGATTGAGCCGCTTGAGCTACGTTTGTCGAAGATTGGTATTACTTGGAAGGCGATGAAAAGAGACATTTACCGATGATCCTTCCTTATTAGAGCAAGCAATGCACGATCTCACCATGTTTGATGATGTTAGAAAAAGATTGAAATCATATATATATTCCCTTTTTGATTCATTTCAACTTATCGTGTAAAAAAAGAGATCATTTCATTATTTCTTCAACAGATAGATAGTCATTAATCAGTGCTAATGTAAGACAAGGTTAATTGAAGCCAATTAACCAATTATTCATTCACACCTCGTTTGATGTAATCTAATTAATTTTGTGCATGGAATAAATACCAACATCTTACATATGTATATTCGTTTCTTTCTGTTTTTTCTTCATTTCTCATGGCAATATCATCTTCATCAAGCATGTCAATCGTCGATTATAAACGACCATTTAATGTCGATGCAAGTTCTATCACAGAGTATTTTTGTTCTGTGTTAGCTTCTGATGGACGTTCAGATCGTGGTGCTCTGCGAAACGGAAATCTTTTATTTAAAAATCATTTTGTGCATTCGATTGCTGTTAGTCGCCGATTTATTGAAGTAACCATCATAGCAAAATGTCGCGCTCAAATGAAGAAAGCAGTTACGTACGAAGTGAGTGATTTAACAATACGAATGTTAAAAGCTCTGTTGAAGAGATGCAAAGTCTAGATGCTATTTACTTTTATGTATAAACAGGAGAGAATATTCTTAATGAATATAGTATTTCACAGTTTAAAGTTTCTGTTTGATTTTGCAATACGATTTTCGGTTTTAGGTGAAATTATTGATTAATACCAATCGTCCTGCCGATATTATAAGTGGTTGCTGTCAATGCGTAGCTGGACAAGGACCTAAAGCAGCTTGTAAGCATATTGCCGCCTTATATTTTGGATTATTAGATTACGATGATAAAAAACTTTATGATGCACGTACTCAAAGACTTCAAGAATGGCATAAGCCTACACGTCGTTCGTCGAATCCAGTTGCTTTACAAGATATTGATTTTGGTTGTCTTCGACATGGTATGACAAGCCAAGAATCTCCTCAGTATTTAACATTTCTTAAAGATTATACCTTTGTACCTCGTGCTGAAACAACTCTTCAACAGCTACTTGTTAAATATAATCAAGAATCAACTATTGCTGCTTCATTTTTCGTTTCAGAACAACCATCAAGTGCTGATTCACCACTTCCAGGTCGCGTAGTTTCGCAAAGTCCAGTTGCATTTGACTTTTCTACTGATCCGTCTATTATTCAATATTATTATGAAAAAATTCACGTTTCCTCTAATGAAATATCCAAGATTGAGATAGCAACTCGTGGCCAAGCAGCATGCGCTCAATGGTTTAAAGATCGGAAAATTCGAATCTTAGGTAAGCTGATTTTCAACAGTAGTTTCGAGTCAAACGCAACTGAATGCGTTTGTTTACATGGCGCTTCTGGATATGAGATGAAGATTAATAGTAGTGAGCTTATTGATATTATATTCGGTTACGCAGAAGAAGTAAGACGCGAGATGTGTCGTTTGAAAGCACGAAGAGATTAATCACGAATTTATTCTTTTAATGAAACTATTGTTGTAGGTACAAATGTGCACTCGATTTGCATTGAAAATTATAATTTTGAAAAGTTGGCTAGTAATATTCTGAAAGACAAAAACAAAGATCGATCATCAGTTCCTGCTGTTCGTCATGGCATTTTAAGTGAAGAGCTTTGTCGTCGTTGATATGTATTGGAGAAGCGGAAAAGTGAGTTCTTATAAATGCCTATTGTACATTCAACTTGCCTCATTATTTAGTGAATATTTGTACCAGTACTTACCCAAGTGGACTTCTTATCGATCAAACTGCTCCATATTTATGCTGTAGTCCAGATGCTTTGGTTGTTGAAGTTGTTAATAACACAAAATCGTTTGGTATCCTTGAATGCAAATACGTTTATGCTGACGAACATGCTACTTGGGATAGTCTTATTGCAGCACGTGAAAACTTTTGTTTGGAATGGAAAGATATCCAACTGCAACTACGTTCGGATCATCCATACTATTACCAGTTGATCGCTCTGTTGGGTATTATTGATTATGCATGGATTGACATTTGTATTTTAAAAGGGCAAGATGTTCACATACAACGTTTAACCAAGAATGACATGGTATGGTCCAAGATCAAACAAAAACTCACTAAGTTTTACTTCAAATATTTCTTACCACAAATACTAAAAGAAGAATAAGTTTTTCGTTGTCTCAAGTGTTTTTGTATATTAATATAGATTTCTTTATGAAATAAAGTTCCTTTCAAAATAAGATTGAATACTGATTATAGTTAGTATGCAGCAGTGAATTTCACCTGACTTGTTACATATATCGGTATGAGGATGAATAGATGATTTCGATTAAAAAAAAATAGATTATACATTTGTATGGAAAAGAAGAAGAAAACATCAAAGGAAAAATAGATNATGTTTGCAAGTGAAAACGTCAGCCATTGGTTAATCCAGTTCAGCCAATAAAATCGAAAGAAAAAAAAGATGATGTATTTTCTCACACTTTGTATATCTTTTCTTTGTTCCACACATCAGTGACATGAATGAGACGGTGTTCAGTAGGTGATGCCTGATTGGTTCGTTTTTTTAACCAATAATAAAAACAGAAATTAAATATTTGGCAGAATTTATTGAATTTTTTTGTTTCACTTGCGGAAAAATTTCGTTATTATTTAAAACGATATTTATGGATCAAATCGACGAGAAAAAATATTTTTTTGCGAAAAAATTCTTTCACGCATAATTTTTTTTAGTTTTTGGAATTTTTGTAAAGTTTATTTCTAATTTAAAAAATTCTTTGAATATTGTTATTGTTAATTTTTGGGTGTCAGGGTGAACGGTCAAAGGTTAAAAAAACATTTTCTTGAAAATGCTCAAAACTTGAGAAAACATCGTTTGGCAGAGGTTTTAAATGTGGAGCTTGGATGGAAGGCGGTGGGGTGAATGCCCTTTAGGTGAAAGGTCAAAGCCATTTTTTCTAAAATTCTTGGAACTTCCTAATATATCGTTTGATATGGTTAGAGGGGCGTGGTTGATGGCGGGAGAGGCCCAAGTGAAAAGATCGAACCATTGATCAGGGGCTGAATAAAACATGATTAGGGAGGTGCCTTGAGGCTCGATGCTAGCCGATAGGTGGGGTTGAGGGTCTGGATGAAGGGTCATATAGGAAAAGGCGGATCGCAGGGACGCCGACGACTGACTGCGAGATGGTTGGTTGATACATCGTTTGAAAACAGTAGAATAAAAAAAGAATCAGTCGAGGGTTAGACGAGTCGGCTCCGACGAGCGTTTCTTGTAAAAAGTTTCTTGGAATACTGCCGATGCGATATTATGCATCCTTGAGAAGTTCTGCGTAAAGCAATGGTGGTACTTGATCTCCGAATTGTTGCATGATATTACTAGTAGCGTCTATATGAACAAAAGAATACTTTTCTATCGTACAATATTGGACGTAACGGATAATTTGAGGTTCTGAAAGGAAATGTACACGGTATGGGATCTCGCCTACAACTTGAATATAGCCTTCAATAAATGCGAAAACTTCGGACTTTATCCGAAAGTTATGTGTACTTCAAAAAGTGTATCACATGGCACACAAAAACCTGAGAAATGTTTTTTGTAAGTCAGTAGTATTACAGTCGATCGGGCTCCTCTTCGAACTCGTCTGCGACATTGACAATATACTGCTATGTACTAAATTTCATGACAATTGGATCATTCTTTCAGGAGTTATCGGATTAATGGCCAGACGGACCTACTGACCCATTCTATAGTATACTCACTTTTTGAGTACACAAAAACCAGCATGCAAAGTTTGACAATCTTATCTGCCATAGAATCACTTGGATGATAACTCACCGACGCCAACCTTGTCAATCTCCTTGCGGGCTCCCTAACGATCCATCTATCCTTCCATGTGCCCTCAAAAGCAGTACGGAGGGTTTGGCGTACAGTCTTGACACGAAATCGCGTGATTGAAATTTCACCCAGATCCTACCCAGGTCGTCAACACCTATCATCCTCACTAGTATGCGAACAGTCGTTTCATGCTTTCCAGACATATGGAAATAGCATGCAAAGTTTCGCGGCCTTTTCAGTTATGGAACCACTTGACTGAGATTTCACCCACCCCATCCGTGCCCACCCTCATTACTGGTCCACTAACTATCTTTCGATGTTTCCCTACGTTCACAGAAGCTCTATGAAAGATTTCGTGACCTTTTCTGATGCAAACTCGCTTGGATGAAATTCCACCCAGATCTCACCCAGGCCATCCAGGCCTACCCCTCCACTGGCCAATCAGCATTTTTCTGGATCCAAAGAAAGAGTACAGAAGGTTTCGTGGCCATAGCTGATACAAAAAGTGAATGCAAAGCGAACAAGCGGATAAACACGCAAAACTTCAAATTTTTCATATAGGAATTAGAGAAAACTTTACCAAAAGTCAGCAAGGGTACAACCGATCAGGCTCATCTTCGAACTCGACCGAGGCATTTACAAGATAATGCTGTATCAAATTTCATGAAAATTGGATTATTCTTTCAGGAGTTATCGGATTAACGGCCGGACGGACATACTGACCGATTCTATAGTGTACTCACTTTTTGAGTACACAAAAAGAATACCGGGTCAATTAATATTTTGGTTTCTTTTGTTAACGCGACTAACTAACCTTCAGCCGTGGCCGACGTCACATCATTTGACCGATAAGCTTGAGATAAAATACGACATTCTCGATAAACATCTTAATCTATTTCGAACTATACACGATAATCCACCGCTGCTTTTTGTAGACTTCAATTGATTTGCACCCAGTAAAATTTACAGCTTTCAGTAAATTTTCATCAGCGGCTTCTAAGCATTCATGGAATACCGCTAAAGGACCAATTTCATTTGCTCGCTTTCCTAAAATAAACAGTGTCAAATAATGAGCATATTTAAAATATATACTAAAATTTCATACCAATACGGCGACGTTCTTCTCCCTCAATTCACGATTCATAGTTACAACATCGGCGTCGTGGTTCTCTTCGCAAAAGATCTGCAAACGAAATAATAGCGAAGCATTTCTGTCTACTTCATTTTGAAGCATACCTCGGTATGATCTTTGGCAGTTGGGATTGATACAAGCAGCGCAAAACCAGAAATAACTGCATGAATGCTTTCTCTCTCCTTTTCTGATGAGTTTATTTCCGAAGCGTAGCGCGCATGTAATGCCACATGCTTCCAATTCCTTTGACAATACCTCTCTGCTGCCAGGATTCAACTTTTCTTCTGTGTAACTGAATGCAGCTTTCCATTCACTAGAAGTCAAAATGAACGATATTTTTGAGTAACGTTCGAACCATCATCGTGATTATTATCACTATTTATCTCATTGTCCTAAGAACGTGTATTTGGATGTTCAGGTAGTGGTGCTGATGTGATGCTATGTAAGTTTCGATGATTCGTCTCTTTATCACGTTTTTTATCTACTCCAAAGATATCTTCTTCATCATTAATGTGTATTTTATGCTTTTTCAATTCTTCGTTCACAAGCTTCTTTATAACACGATGTTTTGAATGCCACGCATTATACGAAGAATGCATGACTTTTTCAGTGTGATGAATTTTTAATTTCTCAATAACTTCACACCAAAGAGAAGTTGATGATTTTGTTCGATCGATGAAGCGCCACGACTCATGTTCAAGCTGATCAACACGGTCACCGAGAGATACAATAGCCGTCACTAGCTGTTCCTGAGTAATAAATGATCAAATATTTTCACCTTTTTTATTTGACTTCGGTTTATGCATGGTTTCACTACAAAAAATATAAAAGAAATTATCGAAAACAAATTTTACCTGATTATATAAATATAATAATTCCAAGTGCGATTCGAAGTTAATATTTCTATATTGAATGCTTAGCTCAGGATATGTCAGTGTTAAATGAGCTATGTTCCTCTCAGCAATTATATAACTCAAAATTTCCTTCCTTATCAATCATAATGGTAATACGATCGTTCCTCAATTTCATTTTCTCTCGTAATATCTTGAGCATAATCATCTCTCAATCTAAATTAACTCTCGATTTTAATCTACGACACAGTTTTGATCATTGATTATAACCGACCGCTTTCCATTCCCAGAGATAATCAAAAGAGGCAAGCATAATCTTTCTTTCATCCATATCCGAGGGGACAAATTTTATTCGCTTATGAACTAACACAGAGAAGCGATTATCTTGGTGTACTCCTTTCCATGCATCTAAGAACACTAGAGCACGGTATTTTCTATAGATATCGCTCGTCAAGATAATACACATAAAATATATTAATATGATAGTATAAACCATCTAATTCGAAACGATCTCCTGGATAAGAACACACGCTTTTCCGAAAAATCTGATTCTTCTTCGATACAATATCAACAATCTAGATAGTCAGATGTAATCTTGTTTCTTTATTTGCAAGAACTTCAACCAAATAAGTTTTTCGTTTTCCAAAAAATCCTACTCATATTCAATTTATAATTCTCAATAAAACACTTTTAAAGTGAAAATTGCTACAAAACCGTTTTTCTACTAAAAGTACTATTCACAAACGAATTCTTCAGAGAAATCGTTAAAATTCATTCGTCAACATCTCCTGAAATCGAATTTGAAGTTTTTTCCTTTTGAAAAAAGAGCGTTATATTTTAAAAAAATTTACAAAAAAAATTATGCGTAAAAGAATTTTTTCGCAAAAAAATATTTTTTCTCGTCGATTTGATCCATAAATATCGTTTTAAATAATAACGAAATTTTTCCGCAAGTGAAGCAAAAAAATTTCAATAAATTCCGTCAAATATTTCATTTTTGTTTAATTATTGGTCGAAAAAACGAACCAATCAGGCATCACCTACTGAACACCGTCCCATTCATATCACTGATGCGTTGAACAAAGAAAAGATATACAAAGTATAAGAAAATATATCATCTTTTTTTTCTTTCGATTCTATTGGCTGAACTGGATTAACCAATGGCTGACGTTTTCACTTGCAAATAA
>CAJNOJ010001005.1:0-12241 GCA_905250025.1 Adineta ricciae
TTTTGATTCTACTTAATGACTTCCTTCGACTAATATTGAGTAATTCAACATTGGGATTTTGATATTTACCATGATGAATGCGAAGTGTGATTAATTCCGGTGATAATCGACGTTTCTCGAGCAAATCCGTGCTCGGTTCATGTATAGGACTATCGTCTGTGATCGTTGTTGATCGTTGTTCATCAGGTATTTGTTTGAAACGAAGTCTCGGAATGAAAGATTTAGCAGTTTTGATTCGATGATGATGTTTATAACCCGAACAGAGTGCTAATGCTTGTGTTCTCGCAGCTGCATACACTTGAATATAAACATAAATCATTACGAGTAACGGTAGATAAAACGATACAATCGATATGAATAAAATATAGTATGGATTGTTTGGGAAATCGCATTCTTTGAATACTCCAGCTGTTGTTTCGTTCAACATCATTGATTGTCCTGAAGGAAAGAGAAAAAAAAAGAATAATGCAAAGAAAATGTTATGTTTTACATACGAGTGATGGCTTGTCTCGTTCCGAAATAGAGCACCGGTGGAAATGAAACAATTGCTGAACATATCCAGATCATCGGTATCACACAATACCATTTCTTCGATAAAAATGAATTCGGATATTCCATCGGTTTCGTAATCGCTATATAACGATCTAAACCAATAGTACATAAACCGAATATCGATGCTGCCGACGCGAACACATCCATGGAATGCCAATAATCACAAAGAAATGTAAGATGCCGTCGAAATAGCCAGTATTCATCGTCGGTCATTTCAAATATGAATGCTAATGGCATGACAATTAATCCAACGAGAAAATCAGCAAACGCCAACGATCCGATATAATAATACGTCGATGTATGTAATGTTGACTTGGAAATAATCGCATAGATTATCAATATATTACCTAATACGGTTAATAAACATAACATTAACGAGAAAATCGCCACTGGATATGCTTGCCATTGAATATCAGTGATAGTTACATTCGTTGTTAATGAGAATAACTCCATTTCGAAGGAGATTTCGGTATTTGTATATCTAAAAGGGTAAGTCTTGTGAATTATATACACTTGCACTATCAGTTAATCTTTCTGATCTTGTTTCATTCTAATTAAAAGATGTGAGCCGATTGTTTTGTGTGAAAAGGTTATTTGAAAAGACATGAATTTCTCTGGTATTTCGCCGACGGCATAGAAAAGAAACACGCAAAGGACGTAATACAAAATGAAGAGAATGTCTGATGTATTTTTTTTCTCTTCTTAGTATAGAATAATAAACGGATATTGTGTTATAGTGTTTATTTGTACGGAACGAACAATTGCTGTCAACAGACATACTGATACATACTTTTCTTTTTCCTTTCGATTCTGTCTTGATGAATATGTCGCAGGTCTATTAACTCTACACATATCGTCGACGCGAGCAATCGAGTCTAATGAAAATATTTCAACATTAATCAATATAAGAAGTAATTGACGTGTCCGTGTAACAGAACTAGTGATAAAGGATGATTTCACGAAAAGTTCGTACCCGTTCGCATTGTGTGCATATCATTAAAATACACGAATAAGTTAATCAATGACGATAAAGCGAAAGACGAGATGAAGAAAAACATGTGGTGTTGAATGTCACATGTGAAAGAACGAATACGTATACATTCGAAAGGCATTTTACAGCTACTATGTTTGACGGGAAAAGAAAAGCGCTGGAGCGCGAATCGTTATCACATCGTTGACATAATTACTCTCCGTGCGTCATATCTAGTAAATGTGACTAGCTACCCATTACCTATAATTTTGTGAATATGTTTTTATCATGATATATTTATTCTATGTCTTCACACAAATGATGTTTTTAGAAAAAGAAAGTCAATTCAGTGCAGATGAAACACGTTGAATATTTCTTTCCACATCGATTATGTATTGATGTGTTGAAGGTAATGTTTCGCGATAGATCGCAGCTGCTTTTTTCAAACATGATAAAGCTTTGTCTAGATGACCGGTGTCTTCGTGAACATAGCCGATATTTTCAATGGCCCATGCAATGTTTGGATGATTCGGTGGGAGGGATTTTTGTGAAATCTCCAGTGACTTATTGGCATGTTCAAGCGCTAATTTAGATTTTCCAAGATAACGATAAGCAGTAGCGATGTTGTAATGGGACACTCCTATGTAAGAATGGCCGGAAGGGAGATGTTTCTCACGAATTGATAAAGTCTCTAGGTGATATTCAAGTGCTTTACTATAGTTGTCTAGTCGTTGATAGACGTTGCCAATGTTAGCGAGACATTTAGTCAAATCAATGTGACCATCACCCAAAACGCGTTTGTAAATATCCAGTGCGTTTTGAAATATGTTGAGTGCTTTCCAATATTTACCTCGCTTTCGATAGATGTTGCCGATGCAGTTATAGCTATGCGCTTGGTCGAGCTCATTGCCTTTTCCTAACTGTTCTCGAACCTCTAATGCTCTATGGTGCCAATGTAGACTTGAGTCATAATCACCTTTTTTCGTGAGTACAATGCCAAGTAAGAAACAGCAACGATGTACATCTTCGTGGTCTTTCGGAAGCTCCTTTAGTAAGCGTAGAAAGTAGTGCTCAGCTTCATCCAGCTTGCCCATTTCCATTAGAATAGTACAGAATGGTAAGATGCTTATCTGTCCATCGCCTTCAGCATAATCGTTCTTTAGGTAATCAAAAATCGGTTTGAAACTATGATTATCATCACTGCATAACTCCATAGAAACGATCCATATATTATCATTATCACAGGAAATATTGAGCAGTCGAAAGATGCACCCGATCATCATCAATACTTCTTTTTCTTGAGTAAAGTCACTCAGCCCGGTGATATCTGCAAATGGTTTAATATTAACAAGACGTGGATCGGCATCAATTTGAAAAAGGACTCGTTCAAGCTCGTTTGGCTCGCATAGAAAAGAACGAGCTATTTCACGATCAAGACTTGTGGAAAGAAATGAATTGATTGAGATATAGCCGCCAACAGAATCTTGTAGTACCCCAAGTTCTTCTTTCGACATCAATTGGCCGCGATAGAGACGCACAGGAACAGTACATCGATACTTCTCCAGTTGTTTTCGAAGATCACAGATGATAAATCGAAAGAGAAACAATTGAGAGATGTTTTGCATTCGAAGCGATTTGTTTAATAATCGGTAGAGAAATGAATTTCTTGTATACCACCAGACTGATTTCTTCGAAGAATAGGTTTGTTGGAATTCTTTCAGAATCTTTAGCTGAGCTTTATTGTCTCTGTAGTATTCACTACAGTGGGAGACGAGTTCAGCGATTTCGTCACCAACAGGTTTCATACGAAGAAAACAATCGATAAGTAGCTGAGAATAAATGAATTGCCCATTGAGTCCCGTCATTGATCTTTCATGTCCGAGATCACTTTTGAAAATATTAATTAAAACAGGTTCATCAACTTTACTCTGTTGTTCTTTAGCATAGTGCGATTGAACTTGGTCAACCAATTTATCCAAGTTCGTGATAACACCTTTTATCTAAAAATAACAATGCGACTCACTTCCAAAAAAGCTCAATTATACCTTGGAAAATGCACTGGTCCACTGTTTATGTTTCTTCTTATCGAAGCAATAAACGTAAATAACGGAGAGTTGCCGAAGATGATGAACAGCAGGAACCACTTCACTTCCTAATCTACCGCTTACGATCAGAATGAGTCGATCATGACTAGAGAGTGATCGAATATAACGTTGGCATTTTTCAGCATCATCAAATGTTTTCAACACTAGTCCACCGAGTCATTTAAAATATCCCATCAACGTAATTCTTGATCTTTGAACATAAAAAAACAACAATTGCCGCGACAACTAAATTTAGCAATGAAATGATGTTTATGAAGAAAAATTAGATTCATTGGAATAAGATCATCAGCAATTTAACTAAAGCGCCATGATTTAATATGAAATCAATCGAAAACAAGCTTTCCAAGTACAAATAACGCTCAATGAGATATGTTCGGATAGATGAATATAGTTGTTTTGCCATGCACACGATAGAATCGAATTGAGAGATGATTTTCGCCAGCTATATAAACGCTTTTCTTTTCTGTGGCCTCTATGTTATCTAATATGACGTCAATGAGAAATTCTTGTAAAACCAAGATTTAAACAAAAATCGTATCTTCTTTAATTGCTTGCTTGATTGAAATTCAAGCTTCGTTTCTCTCAAACAGTGCTTATGCAGACGCTGTTTGTACAATTTCATATTATTATAGAAATATTAATACAATCCAATCGAAAGGTTCTATTTGTAGTTTGAATTATGGTCAAATAGTAATCATAAGATGCTACATCAACTTTTGTTTTTCGCTTTATATTCATTTTGTCGTTATTTAACATCAGAATCTAACTCTTTGCCTTCACTTTGCTTCTTCTTCCTGTGAAGTCCAGTACTGATAGATATTGCGTTTGACGTAATACTGTTGCAATAACAGAGAAAGACATCTCAGCTCCAGTACTAATCTTCAGTAACTGTTACATTTAAAAGAGACGAAAAAAATAACTGTTTCGTGCTATTAACCACATTTCATCAAACTTTCATGTTATAATTACTGAAATTGAACAAATTAGAAAAAACTGTTCCTTTATCTTGGCATTTATAGTGTTCTTAAGTGACACATCACATTAGAATATACGTATTTTACATCTACAATAATCTTAATAACATCAAAAAGCATCTATTATGAGTTGTGTAAAAAGTTCGTATTTTGTTAAGAATTTGATAAACATTAGTAGGTTATCCAAAGATATTTATGCTTCACTAGTTTTGTTTTTCCATTATTTCTTACTGGTATATATAATGAAGCTCATTTATAGCTTTTTCAATATATAACCAAACTATTACGTGCAACAGAAGAGACTTTTTACTCGACAAGCGACACATCTAAAAGTATTGAAGATACACTTGAAAGTATCACTACTGATGTAATCGTTTATGATGAAATGTTCCTATTGGTGGCTGGAAATTTTGGATGTATTGGAAATATACTTGTATTTTGTTCCACTCGCTTACAAAATTATGATCGAGAATCTCTTGTTTGGCTACCACTAATGAGTCATCGAGCGATTTTTTACACCAATGTATACGGCTATTGTTAGTCTCAAAGAGGATTGTACAGAACTTTTGACACTTATCTGGATATAGCCATTTCAGGAGTTGGCTCTCCTCTGCTTGTTATTGTATTGGCTGCTCTACTTTGGTGCAGTGTGTTGAATGTAAACAAGCGACATGCAGCTCTTCGAAAGCAAGGAAACGACCAAGATATTGATTCACAAAAAGTTATAATGATGTTCTTTGTATTGTCAGTTCTCGTTGTCATTAACTGTGTACCATTTGGAATTGGTTACCTGCATTTCATGATTACTTTTGACTGGCCGAAATCCTCTTTCTAGAACGCTGCAGGACAGCTATTCTTCGCTTCTGCTCGATTATTTTCGTATGTTTTTGCTATTGAGACTTTCTGTGTGTCAATGGCTTCCAGTCTGCGCCTAAATGAAGAATGACTAATCAATTGAATACGCGACCTACCAACTAGTGATCTTATCCGCTGTTTCCACTCATCGTCAATATGGATGTTATACTGCGAACCCTCCTAAAATTTCTATTGTAGCTCAGAAAGCGTATTCTTGTTCGTTTTAGTGTGGTAACGATGCTTTGTAAGCACCACCATTTTGCTGCTCGTATAAGTGTGAATTATTTCTTTAAAAATACTTATTTTAATAATACTTGAGGGAAATTTACAAGGGAAAAAGAAAAAAAGTGCTTCCAACATCGCCATAGACTTTGAGATTATCTGATAATCAGTTTTAATGCTTTACATCCGAATCCTTGTAATACAATTGTACTTGAATGCCAATCTGATCTATAAACAACTTATACAGGAAAGAAGTACCCCTTACCCTTTCGATCAGAATACTGGTATATGAAAAAGGTATCTAAAGACCAACACTTAGGCACCAATGTGTCTGTATTTGACCTAATTACGAATATTTTCATTTTTCTCTATGATGATTCTACTCTTCCTGTTTCTATGCAAAGCATTTTCCTATTTGACATATCGGATAACAATGTAGATCAACAAAGTAACGGTGAATTTTCTACTTCGCCATCCAAATAGATCAACCTGCATCGTTGGAATGATAAACAAAGTATGGTATTTCAATAAGACTCAGCAGTGGGTAAAAAAATGTCATAAAAATACTTTTTTGCCGGGGAGACCCTAGAAGTTTCTAATCCTGTTTTCTACAATGTATTTCTCACAGAAACTCATTACAAATAAAGCTTTTCTAAAAACAGACGACCTGTCATCGACTACAATGATGAATACTACAACAATCAGCATACCTACTAGTCTTGAGAGTCTACTTACACGTCTGACCATTTATACAACGATCTACGGCGGAATATTCATATTAGCAGCTGGAAATTTAGGTTGTGTGGGCAATATACTCGTCTATCGATCTCAGACCTATCGTCATCAAGCTTGTTTCATTTATCTGTTTTGGGAAACAATAGCTAGTTTATTCATTCTCAATTGCATTCTTTTGACTCGAATACTAGAAACTGGTTTTAACGTTTCACTGATGAATGAGTCGAATGCATTTTGTCGAATTCGAGAGTTTATCTCGATGGTGATGTATCAGAGTGAAAATACACTGTTCCTGTGTGCGACATTAGACAGGATCCTTTCAGCGCAGCGTTCAAAGAGTAAGTAGTATTATGGCTTTTATTCTATATATATATCGATTGTGTTTCCTATCGTTTAGAACTACGACAATGGAGTAATCAGGTGCCTCTTGCCTATAAAATTATAGTGGCAAACTTTGTTCTTTGGATTGCAGTTAGCAGTCATCGATTAGTCTTCTATGGTAATGGCTCTGGCCATTGCGACTCTCAAGAAGGATTTTATGCAGCTTTTGACCATTATCAGGATGTATCTCTTTCAGCGATTGCTTCTCCTCTGCTTGTTATTGTGTTGGCGGTTTTACTACGGTGTACTGTTCGAAGTGTCAATCAGCGACGTGCAACTCTAAAAACTCAAGGAAATCTTCAAGAGACGGATTCACAATTAACGATCATGTTACTGTTGCAATCGATTCTTGCTATTATCAATTATGTGCCGTATGGAGTTTATATTCTCTATTCTATGTTTACAAAGGAATGGGTGAAATCGTCTTGGCGCGTTGCCTGGGAGCAATTGATCATAGCTTTTATTCGATTGAGTTCTTATGTGTTTGCTGCCGGTACTTTCTATGTGTCCATGGTATCGAATCCTAGTTTTCGGAAAGAGTTTTTCAAAATTTTTGGAATACAGAGGGGTAGAATTGCTCTAGTGCACACTAAAGCTGTTGGTAACATTGTAAACATTCGTACTGTTGCTCCATAGTTAAGCTGTTCTTTTTCTTCGTTGTAAATACATCAATTCACTGCTTATTGTGTTCATAGTCATTCGAAACTTTGTAATGATCGATGGTTATTGCGAATAAATCAGAAGTCCACCATTATAACCGTATACAATTTTTGTCTTCTGTTTGTATTTAGTTCATGCTGTTTTTTACAAGAGAACGTGACTCGCTTGCTTCCTTAACGATTTCTCTTTATGATGCTTCACAGTTCTTCCGATTCGTGTGAAAAAAATATTCGCCTATGATGTCACCGGTAATAGTGAATTTTAAGAAAACAATGCTCGGTGTTCTTCTTCGTCATTCAAGAATTCCACTTGCGCAGAAAAGACTCATTTTGATAGATTTTATACGAAAGATGCTTTTTCACTAAAAGTTGTAAATAGATTATTCAGTTAATTAAAAACTTTCTTATTTGATGGGCTTTGCTTATTTCTTTTCCACCTTCAATATTCCAAAAATATATTCTTCATAAAAGTTATTTTGAATCACCCACCCTCGCGGTAGTGCGTGCCATAAGACGCAAAACTCAGTTATTTTTCTTCGCTAAAATGGACAATACTACAACAATCAACACACCTATCAGTCTCCGAAGCACAGCCATAAATTTGACCACTTATACAACGATCTGTGGCGGAATATTCATATTAGTAACTGGAAATTTAGGTTGTGTGGGCAATATACTCGTCTTCCGATCTCAGACCTATCGTCGACAAGCATGTTTCATTTATCTCTTCTGGGAAACAATAGCTAGTTTATTCATTCTCAATTGCATTCTTTTGACACGAATACTAGAAAGCGGCTTTCACAAGTCATTAATGAATGCATCACTTACATTCTGTCGAATTCGAGAATTTATTTCTTTGTTCATGTATCAGAACGAAAATACATTGTTCTTATTCGCAACTCTCGACAAAATCTTGTCAGCACAACGCTCGATCAGTAAGTTCTAATATACCTTCATTCTGTAACAATGGACCGACCATCGCTTTTGATATTTTAGCGCTACGACAATGGAGTAATCAGGTGCCTCTTGCCTATAAAATCATAATCGGAAATACTCTTGTTTGGTTGCTTATGACAGGCCATCGATTGATTTTGTACACCAATGTATATGGATATTGCTGGTCTAAAGAAGGATCCTATAGAACTTTTGATACTTCTCTAGATGTGTCTCTTTCAGCAATTGCTTCTCCTCTGCTTGTTATTGTGTTGGCGGTTTTACTACGGTGTACTGTTCGAAGCGTCAATCAGCGACGTGCAACTCTAAAAACTCAAGGAAATCTTCAAGAGACGGATTCACAATTAACGATCATGTTACTGTTGCAATCGATTCTTGCTATTATCAATTATGTGCCGTATGGAGTTTATATTCTCTATTCTATGTTTACAAAGGAATGGGTGAAATCGTCTTGGCGCGTTGCCTGGGAACAATTGATCATAGCTTTTATTCGATTGAGTTCTTATGTGTTTGCTGCCGGTACTTTCTATGTGTCCATGGTATCGAATCCTAGTTTTCGGAAAGAGTTTCTCAAGATCGTTCGAGTACAAAAAGGCAAAATTCATCCAATATTCATTAAATCATAGACAAGTATCTAAACACTGTTACTGTGAAAACATAATCTTAACTATCTTTATCTTTCTCAGTAATTATAAAAAATATGCTTTCTACTCTATTCGTAGTAAATTCTTCAGAAAATGATTTAGCCGTTCTTTTCTGGAGGAAAAGTGATGAAATGGTGTTGACAAGTGTTTACAGTTAAATTCATGTGATACAATTCATACTAAAGGGCAATTTAAACACAATGTACCCGTGTGCGATTCAATTAGAGATATTTCCGCTTTTCTCAATGACACTTCTACTCTTCCAATTTCTTCAAAGTCCATTTTTGCGTCCATCATTTAAGAGGTTCTACTTGTTGAATAGTACATGAAGAATTATCTTCCACTTAGGCTTCAAAGCGGATCAGAAAATCAATTAAAAAGCTTGCTTCGTCTAACAGATTCTGGAAATTTCTAATTGTGCTTTCTATGGGGCGTTCCTCGCAACAAAACCCATCACGACTAAAGTCTTCTGCATAGAAGCACTTAAGCTATTGCAAAAATAAACGACCCCTTATCGCCTACGATGATGAATATCAAAACAACAGCCAACACGTCTTTGAGTCTCGTTTGTTAGCTGTGAATACAATCGATAGGATCTTCTTTTCGTGAACTACAGTATGCTTGGTCAGTCTTCGTAAATCAAACAAATCTGAAACCACTGCCACTACAATCACATCCACGATGACAGCAACAGCAACAACAACCTCTGAGAGATTTTGTGAGTTATTCTTATATCGGAATACTGACGTTATTGTTTAACCTTTAGCATGGCGTAATACTGGTAATATGACACAAGCACGATATCTTCATGCAGCTTCGGTATTAAACAACGGGAAAGTATTAGTCGCTGCTGGATATACTGGATAATTTTATCTAGACAATGCTGAAATTTATGAACCATCAACGGGCATGTATGGAAGCTGTACGAGAAGTTTATACATTATCTGCACTGGCCGACGGTAGAATATTGGTTTTAGGTGAAATTGCCCGCGATGGCTATACCGATTCAGTGTAATTATATGATCCATCAATAGGTAATGGGACAACTATCTAAAGTATGCAAGAACGACGTGCTGAACATACAGCAACCCTATTGTAAAATGGAAAACCATTAGTTACTGGTGGATATAATGGCGCTTCTGCACTCCACAATGTTGAGTTATATAATCCATCTACAGAAACTTGGACATCGACTGAAAATATGAATTATTTTCGAAGTGATCATACAGTATCACTTTTACCCAATGGAAAAGTTTTAGTAACTGGTGGCTATAGTCCTACCATTTTAAGCTCTGCAGACAAAAGATATTTTTTGATCAAGACGGTATATCTTAGCTGGACAAAACCAGCTATATTTCCATTCGATTTGAAAGATGATCATATTTGTGAGTGAAGATGTGAATAGACAAGATTATTTAAACGACTGTTAAGACGAAGAAAAGCACGAGCAATATCATCAATATGTATATATGAACATGTATCTGATCATACTTCAGCAAGAAGCATTTCAATACATGAGTCAACCATGGCACCGCTCATAGTTGAATTGAAAGATATCGAATGTATTTTACCGTTGTGGGAAGTGAATCAACCAGGATAACAACTGTAAAAATGTTCACGTGCAAAACCATATTACACATACAGTGGCTGTCAAAATTGTGCGACCACTTAGCAAAAAAGTTTTATTTGTTTTATATCTTAGAGATGAAAAGAGCTAAAGACTTACAACTTGTATCGTGTCATAATATATCATCCCTAGTACGTTCACAGTTTATCTTAGGTTCAAGTTTCGTATTGTTCTATTTTTATTAAAACAAGAAAATAAGGTATACAATTTTTCATACGTCAAAATTGTGCGACCAGTTCACCAAAAACAACTTTTCGATACAAGTAAACATTTGTTTCAAGTCAACTAGTATTTAGTAGGGTACCCTTTCAAACGAATAACTTCATTTAATCGATTTGGAACAGAATCAACTAACTTTTTCAACACCGTGACTTCAAGTCCATTCCATACTCGAGTGAGACATTCTTTCAAGTCTTTTTCGTTCTTAGGCTGCTCGTTTTTCATGCGTCGTTCGATTTCATCCCACAGATGCTCTATGGGATTTAAGTCCGGAGATGACGAAGGCCATTTGAGTTGTTCAACACCCTTTCTTGTCAACCAATTTGTCACAATAGCAGCTTTATGCTTGGGGTCGTTATCTTGTTGAAACATCCATTGATTATCTAATCCCAATTTCCTAACAGATTGAAGTAAATTTTTGTCTAGGATGTCACGATACATCTCGCCAGTCATATTCCCATCGATAAATACCAGATTTCCAACTCCACATGACGAAAAGCAACCCCAACACTTTACATTTCCACCTCCATGTTTAACAGTCGGTACCATACATTTTGGATCAAGTTCTTCTTTCGTTGTCCGCCATACCATAACTTTCCCATCCGATCCGAACAAGTTAAACTTGCTTTCATCTGACCAAATAACATTATCCCAATAGCCAAGAGGTTGTTCACGATATGTACGAGCATATTCTAAACGTTTGCCACGATTGACCTTATTGACGTATGGCTTTTTTCGAGCGACACGACCATGTAGGCCAATCTCGTGCAATCGACGACGAATTGTTGATTCAGAAATAGCAATATTAAGACTAGTTTTAAGTTCAGCTTTCACAGACGCAGCCGATTTCCGTCGATCAGTTTTGATTTTACGCTGAATAAGGCGGTCAGTCTGAGGTGTCGTCTTTCGTTTTCGGCCTCGGCCGATTAAATTTCCGATACATTTTGTTGATTTGTACTTCGCTATTATCCGATGAATAGAAGTACGTGGCATAAATGTTTTCGTAACTATATCACGCTCAGAATCACCATTTAAATAATGTTTTATAACAGTTTCGCGTTTATCGTATGAGTATTCCTTCTGGTTCTTGGGAGTCATCGTTGGAAATGATCTCTTGACGACGTACTCCGCCGAATCAAACAAACCACACAGTGAATAGATATATAGATGGCGTTAGCATCCGATTGGATAGTAATCAATTACTGCTACTTCCTTTTTCCTATTAAACTGACGAGAATTCGTAAGTGGTCGCACAATTTTGACGTATGAAAAATTGTATACCTTATTTTCTTGTTTTAATAAAAATAGAACAATACGAAACTTGAACCTAAGATAAACTGTGAA
>CAJNOJ010001006.1:0-12219 GCA_905250025.1 Adineta ricciae
AGACATAAAATCGTAGGATAGTTTTGAAGGATGATTTCGTGAAGAAGAATATTGAATATTCAAAATGCATATGAGCGAGCATCTCGGTTCTTATGAAGAACATAAGAGCTGAACTCTTGATCCAAGCAGAAAAGACTAGCCAAAACGTTTTAAATAAAATAACAAAACATGGAAATGGTTTTGCATTAGCGTTTGAACTCGTCAGGTTTCATCAATAGTAAATGACTTGCTATGCTATGTGCGAACTAGTTCTCTTCTCATATTATTTATCATTTTATTCATCAATGAGTTTTATGATTGTTCTGTTTCAAAAATCATCCTTTGAAACCGTCCTATGATGATATCTTTCTTACTTTTCAGATTCAAGGGTGTCAACTGCCATAAGAAGGTTATCATTTTCCTTTTTTAATTGATGCACTTGACGTTCAATTTCTTGTCGCTGATCCGACGCAAGTTCTTGATTGGCCAATTCCGCCTCTTTTTGGCACAGTTGACCATTGATGTCTCTAATTTTTCCATTCGTTTCTCCGATCTAAACACGAGATAATAATATTTGATATAATATTTTTCTGAATCTATTACTTTGTCAGTAATTTCTGCTATTTGCGTATATATATCCATTCTAAAAGGAAAACATTTATAACTAAGGTGAATTAAAATGAAAAGCTAAGATATTCGAATAAATAGTACAACACTGTACAGGATCCTTTTAAAGTTTTAATACAAAGTCATTTACTAAATATTTTCTTGCTTTTGAAGGATATCATAGTTCGACATCATTCGAAGAACGAGAGATAAAGTAAAATTTGTGTGTATTAAATACAGAGCTAAGAATGAAAGAATACAGGGAACGAAGAGAAGAACAGATGCACTCAAAGATATGTATATCTTCATCCTACACATTCTTTTCTGTCTATGGTGTACGTGCAACTTTTTACTTGTCTAGTATTCATTGTTGAGGGTGTAGGTGTAAGAGCTGACTCTTTTTGATCAACTGATGCCATTAGTCAGCAAGAAGATGCAAATCGTTTAGAAAATTTAGGTTCCACACAAAAAAATGAACTAAACCGTTCATTCAAGTAATTAAAGTACAGGTGCACGGATTTTTCGGACAGCTCTATATTTTATGTTGTTGAAGTATATATGGAAATTTTAGAAATTTCCTTTTTAGGAAATCTGCACACTGCTGACTCTTTCAATCTTTAATGTATTATGTTATAGATTAAATATAGATAAAATATAATCGTTCGAAAATCGAAAGAAGGACGAGCAGTAAAATTTACCATGGCTCGCATTCTTTTAATATTATTTTGACTTTAGGTGAATCATGTTTATTTCGTTCAATGTCAATTATTTTGAAAGCTGAATACGGTAAAATTAATATTTCTTGTTCATATGGGTATGCTGATATATGTCCAATATCCAATGCAGTTCGCTCGTTACGTATCTCATATATGCATATTGTGCTGAATCGTTCATCAGTATCTCGATTGCTGTTAACAAATTGTAATGCCACATTAAGTCGTTTGGATGACGATGAAAATGCTTTGGTTAGAATACGTGTGCCGATCCTATATTGTTTAAGATCATTATTAGTAATCATCATACCACGAAACGTTTTCCCAATATATGAAAATGCTCTGAATCTTGAGTGACTTTTAATTATTCCAATATAATATGCACGACTAAGATTTTCTTTATCAGTTAAGTTTTCCAGCTGCAATTGAGCCAGATGAAAATTTAGTTTAGAGTAAAAATCAGTTTCAGCTGTATATGCTTGTAATAGATAAATGGGATCATTTTTGTTTATTGCTATGTCAAAATATTGTTTTATCCTATCGATTCCATCGATACCTTGTAAATCTTTTTCAAGATAATTTTGTTTTATATAAGTAACCAATCGATAACAGTTTGGGTCTTTACCGTATGCTTCCAATATTTTTGAATATTCATACGCCTGGAAATCTGCATCACTTGTAGTAACAATCCATTCGACATATTCACTGACGAAACGATTTTTATGACGACGGTCACAGATCATATGTCTTATTTTATCAGTTTTAGCCTCATCAAGGGGAGTTAAATTATATTTATTAATTGTTATATAAGAAGCACCTTTCTCCAATAACATCTCAACAATTGCCTCATAACCTTGATAAGCTGCTACATGAAGTGCAGTGGATCCATTTGGTTCGATTTTATTAATTTCTTCTAATGACATTGTTTTCAGATAATGTTGAACCAAATCGATATTATTATCTCGACATGCATTGTAGAATGGACTAGTAGTTGGAACAGAAGATGATGAATCTATGAATACAGTAATGTTACATATTCAATAAATCGAAACGCAAAAATTCTGATGCTGAATGAGAAAAATAGAAACGAGGAAAAAAGCGATTGTTCAAAATGAACTTTTTCTGTTGTATCAATATTATGAGAGAGATGACGAATGTAAATCTCGCATTTTCCCTACATTCATTGATAATTTCACGCGCACCCTCACTCTCTGCTGGAGCAGATTTATGTAACAACTGAAAACTGATAAAAAGTCATCTGAATTTTCATATGTGAATATATGGTTTATGATATTTTTTTTTATTCCTGATTATATGGTACTTGCATTCAGGTTCATTTATAAATCCACTTGTGGATAATCTATCTTCTGATTGACTTTCTCGTTTTTCTTCACATGATGATGGTAGTTTATTGATTTGATAATATTGATATGTATCGGTATCCATGACATATAATTTCACAGCACATTTTATTCTCGCTTTGAATATTTTGTCTAATATAGATTTGCTGACATCTTTATCAACAAATTTATCATCGATTTCAATAATTCGATCAGATTTACGTAAATGTGCCCTACTTGCTGGAGTATTTGGAAATACTTCTTGAATATAAGCACCAACATCACCTTCACCATTGACAACCTCGAAACCAAATGTTAATTCAGATTTTGATAAACGAATTTGACACGTGCGTGGTTGATGTTTAGGAAAATTAGCATATTCATTTGGCATCGTTGGTGGCGTAGTAATAGTTACTGCCATTGAACGATCAATGTCAATATTTCGTTTTCTTAATTCATTATAAAAACGTTGTTCAACAACAAGTAATTCGATCAATGTATGCCTTTTACGGGCGTCAGAAATGGCATTTACAACTTGACTATATTCTGCATTCGAAACATCACCTTGATTAACACTTAAAATAGCATCGAGAATTCTTAAACCGCCAGCAGATGCTGGACTATTCGATTCCACTAGACAAATAAGATATGGTGGTCCCGGAGCTGCTCTCAGGCTAAAACCAAGTCCTGCGAAATTTGTCCAGACACGTAATTGACAGAGGCGAATATTGGCCTTACGTATAAGATCGGTATCACATAGACTCGCCATGGTAAGATTTCTTTTCAGTTTCTTTTCTCAAAAAAAAAACAAAATCACTATAAGCTATCAATCGAGTGTAGATGGTGATATCTAGAATAGAAATTACTGTAAAGATATGTAAGACAAATACATTTCATTCACCATAGGAAATTCGCACTCTTTAGTTATATTTTATTTGACGAGAGAACACCGCCAACTGTAAAATCGCTTTTGAGATAATACTCTGAGCATCAGTAGACCCTAGTGAGACTAGAAAAACACCAAAAGAATATGGGAGAACGGCCTTTTCTTAACGAGTTCTATACAAGAAAATCGAGTGATCGTATTTAGACCTGAGTTTTCGTCCGTAGATAAGTCCAGTAGCAGTTAGTAGTTCCTAGAAAGTTCTCATCAATCAAGTGCCGTTTGTGAGAAAATAAATTTAAAAAAAAGAGATTTCTTCGAATCATTGGTGAAATATAAAACGTTTATTTTCTCACGAAGGATACGCTCAATTGATAAGAAGTTGCCAGAAACTATTAACTGCTACTGGGCATAAATACGATCACCCGAGAGTAAGGGTCAGAGCGAAGCGGCGGCAATCAAGCTATGGTCCACGAAAGTCTTGATGCAGCTAATAAATAAGAATAAAGTCGCAATAAATAAATGAATCCCAGATAACAAATAACTTCCAAATAAATAAATCCCTATATGTCCTTCCTACAAACTTTTTTCGACGAACTATTCTATCGTCAAACAGCATAGCATTCAACCAAAGCTACCTACAATCTGACGATAGTTACTGATAAAAGATAATGTGTCATCCCTACATTGAAAACAAAAAAGGTGTGCGTCGAAACCTTTTCGATTTCGTATAATTCTAACTCAAGGTGAGGGTGAGGGTGAACATAGCATGAAAAAGGATCAAATATTAAAAATCTTCTCATTAGGCGACGAAACTATGAGGGTGTGGATGTAGAAACTGCCATGACCGGTTTCGAACCTACTGAAGTTCATTATCAAATGGCTTAAAACTCTAAATTCTGATTTTATCTCATTATTTCAATACAAAAGCTTTAAAGTAGCAATATTTAATAAAAAGTTATTTACATCATGAGGAAATTGGGAAACAGTGCTTTCTCATTATATTGCTGATATTGAATGAAAAGGCCGATTAAATAGGTTTTTTTGTGAAAGGGAAGAGTTTGTAAGTTTTGGTTGTTGCATCATATCATGGGATTGAAAGTTGGAAGATTTGTATGTTGTGGAACATTATCACTGTTATTTGATGGACAGTATTTGACTGAGAAATAATTCTTTTGAGTTGAAATGGTTTTCGGAATTTGAACAAACAGAATACCAATACATGTTTCGATTGAGTTTTTGAACATGGAAATAGGCTGTTGTGTTTCAGTTCCAGTAGAAGTTCATTTGTTGTGGTTGGTTTTTGATTCTGCTACCCTCGATGACGAAAAATCCATATAGAAGCTATCTTTCTGAAGTGAATAGCAGTTTGGATGACGGTTTTAATAGGATGTACAGATTCAAGAATTCTTTTGAGGGATAGGGTTGCATGCATATATCAGTATTGAAGGGTACAGACATAGACAGCAGTCGGGATCGATCGTTTTTGGGTGAATTGGAAAGGCTCTGAAATCCTATTCATGAAGTGAATTTTCAAGCGAAACACATTAAGTTGTGAGTATAGACTTAGACGAAAGTTTTTGGTGAGTAATATGATGTTATGAACTTGTGTTTGGAAAAGATAAAATTTCAAACTCACACTCTCATACTGGAATCGCATCTGAGACGGAATCAATAGGAATTGGTGAGAATTCCTGAACATTCCGGAATTGGTAGGATGACTGCTCTGATTTATTGGAGTCTGTATTCGAGAACTGTCGGGGCACCGTAAGAATACCGTTTCTTATTGGTTTACCACCGTTTACGGACCGTGCTTATAGCCCTGGGTAAAATAAAATAAAACGAATATTATTAATACAAAAAATTATTTTCTCGCTAATAAATTTTCAAATCCAGTAAGCATCTCAAAACTTTCCTTGGAATTCTTCTTTTTCCATCTTTTAACAATAAAAATACTAGTTCCAGCTGCAATAATAGCAACAGCTGTTAAAGGAATTGTTATTGCTAATACAGTTTTCCATTTTCCATCATCCTTTATTATTGTTCGTAGTGTAGTTGGTGCATTTGTTGTTGTCAAACGCGAGATAGATGAGGTTTTTGTCGATCCTGCTGTTACTGTCACAGTACTGATTTTAGTTGATGAAGATTGACTTGATGACATAGTTGTCAATTTTGATGCTGTCGACGAAGTTTTTGTCGAAGTCCTGACCGTAGATGACGAAGATTGAGTCGATGGTATAGTTGTACTATTTACCACTGATAAACAGAACAAGTCAATATTCATACAGTCTTCAGTTAGTTCTTGCACAATTGATTGATTTGATAAACAAATTGGATGATGGACTGCCCCAATTTTCTTCTTCAACATAAATATAAAACAATTGCATGGATGATTTTCATCAACGTTTAGAGTTGATCTATTGAATATTCGAAAAACTGACTTCGATAGGCAATAATCATTATTATCGAAGCGAATATTATAAAGAGAAATTCGAACATCAAGTAATCGATGATCCAAACTAACAACTGGACCGTCTCCCGATTGTAATGACCAAAATTTGTCTGTTTTTGATATTCCCGAAAGTTTCAAAATTGATAATCTTCTTAATTTTGTTAAAACAAACCAATTCAATTCTAATAGATTTGTACAATTTTCTAATGATAAAACTATAAGCGTCGATTGAAGCGTATCAAGAAATGAGCTTGTCTGATTTTTTAGATGAAAATGATCATTAATTACATGTTTTGTTGTTTCTAACGAAGAGAAACTATTTGATGATAGATCCAGATCTAGCAGAATTGTTCCATTGAAAGCCATCGGATGAATTAATTCAATATGATTACAACTCAAATCAACTGTTTCAAGTTTATGTGCATTCTCAAAAGAATTTTCATTCAATATTTTAATTTTATTGCAACACATTTGTAATGAATTTAAAGATGAAAGATTTCGGATAGGTTTGAAATCATGTAAAAGATTGTTTGACAAATGCAAGGTAGTTAATGTTGGAACTAATGGATATAGAAATGATGTAACTTCGTTATGAACTGTGATAGTTTCAAGTGAAGTTAAACGATTATCGTGTAAAACTAGAGTAGATAACTTTGTCAATCCAAGAAATGCATCGGGTGCAATATGCTTGATTTGATTATGCGATAAATTAATTCGATTTAGTTGAGTTAAATTTGTAAATATATTTGATTTGACATTTTCAAATAAATTTGCACTTAAATCAATATCCTTTAATGTCAAAAATTGCATGAATGATGGAATATGATTTAATTTATTTGACGATAAATCTATATCTAATATGAATGTTGAAAGACTATCGAGAAGAAGGTCAATATTTGTCAAAGAACAATTTTTTAATTTCAAATGAGTAATATTCATCGATGACGAACCATTAGAAATAAAATGAAATTCGGGAGAATTAGAAATACTCAGTTGATAAATTTGTGTATTATCAAATGCTTTTAGATTAAGTTGATATGGAGGATTATCATTTTGAATACCAGAAATCATAATTTCCCTATATTCCAGTCGGCTAAATGCATAATTAGCAAGCTGAAAATTTCTTGGACTTTCAAAAATAAGAGTAATTCGCGTATCAGAATAAAAATTCAATATTTGAAAAGTATTTTCTTCTACTCGATCAATACAATTGATAAATGTGAATTCGAATTGTCCAAGTGAAAGAACTGTTGATGTGAAATTTGCAAATGTATTCGAGGTTAAATGTGTAAAATTTATGAATTTAAATAAATGAAATCGATGACCGGCGGATGAAAATGTTGACCAATCGATAAATGCTTCATTACTTGGACGGTTTTCAACACAAGTAACTAAGCTTTCATCGCTGTTACAACGACAAGAAATAATTGAATTTGTAAAGCATGGAAACTCGGATTTGGTTAAAGTTATGATTAAACTTATACGAATAAAACAGAAGAAGAATTTGAATCGACGCATTTCTTTACGTAAATGACTTGCATTGCACTAACACTATTTCATGATATACTATCTATATTACAATGCATGTTTTTTTTTCTTATCGTTTCTACTGCTTAACGTGACGTTTTTGGAGTATTTGAATGAATCATTGTTTTCTGAAAACAATACTAAGATATAATTCACAAGTTTGTAATTAGAAACTTTTGAACGATCAGTTCCGTTATTTATCACAGTAACATCTATTTTTCTCATCATATGATAGTACAACTGCAGTTTAGTCGCACCGTTGTGTCCAAGAATAACAGAACAGGAAAAAAATTCATTCGCTTATCATTCTGACCTATGGCTAGGAGGTAGAGATATATTACAAATAAATGTCATAGAAGAACAAGATGAATTAATCAATTAAAAGATAATCCGCTCTATTCATTACCGTGTTCTGAAATTTGAAAAAGTTAATTCTTTCGATGTAAAGATAAAAATAGACAAATAATAATCTAATCTTTTGGGAATAAAGCTAATTATTCAAGAAATGACACAGATAAATATAAAAAAAACTAATATGTTCCTTGCATTTTCCGCCATACAACTTGAGAATGAATACTTCTATCAGCACTAATATAACTCTCGACGATCTTGAATCATTAAATAATAGAAAACTTCATATGTTGACATCATCAAATGATAGAATGTCTTTATACAAAAGAAAGACATCAGTGACTTGAATTATGTCGTTTTGCCTTCTATTTCTATGAATCTCTTTCAGATAACAGCTAGTTCGTAGAACAAATAATATTTGAGCCTATTTAGTGTGACATAGTACATTCAAGTTATCAAATTGTCATATCTTCAGTAGTGTCCTGTTAGTATGAAGTGCGAAGCACTTTTCTGATTTTTTTTCACATGGAATTATAATCAGTTCTATCAATCACAAGTGTCATCATCATAGAACTCGAATCAATAGATGAGGTTATGCCTGAATAATAAATATTACATATGGAAAAGTGCTCCTTCCATTGAAATCGCTGAGATTCATCAAGCTAAAATAAATGTGAGCACGAATAATTCTGTAATTAGAATCTTATTTGTTTATTCGAACGGTTGATCCACGAGGGAACCACTCGAGGTGTCAAAAAGCTTTATGGCTCGGAGTGCGATGGGTAGGTAGGGCATATCTAGGTATGATATATCCTAAGTTGGTTCGTGCGCAAGTTGCTTTTAGCAAAGTTAACAATTTTTCTATATAAGAAAAGTGTTTATTTTTAAAGTGTGTTATATATATATATGGGGCTGGCCAGTCTGACCGGAAGCTCCAGTTTCATTTTACCGTGCAACTACTGCTTATTATTAGAAACATATGATTTTTTTATCAGTTATAGTACTGATAAAGAGCTAAAGATCTACTATTGTTTTGCTTATATTCCTCGTGCGAAACTGCTATAATTAGATATTATCATATAGCCAGACGTGACATTCAACATTATTATATAGATGTTTTGTTAGAGTAAAATTTGGTGTTTGCTGATTAGATGAATTGCTTAGTAAAAAAGATTAAACTGCCGACAGCGTATCTGGGATAAATGTATCGATATTTGTTAGATAGAATAACAATCATAGTTAGATAGAGCATCTTTAAGATGTGTGGAAAGCACCTAGAGAAACCAGCGAAAGAACATCTTCTTTTCATCCCATATTTGATCTTGGTTCGACTGAATCATCTTCATATCATTCTCGATACCCAGGTCAACAAATCCGATGCTGGATCCGATCGGATCTTACCGGATCCGACCATCCGACAAAATCCAATCGGATTCCGGGAAACGGAATTGCATTGAAATCCGACTAGAAAAATCCCGTCGGTTGTTGCAAATTTTATGAGCGATCTTTCTAGCTATATTCTATGATGACCCTTAGAAAATCCAGGAAATCCATGTTTCGGTTCCGACGAGATCCGACGTGGGATCCGATCGGATCCGAGACCGTCGGAATCCAATGCGATTCCGTCACCAGGATTGCATCGGATCCGTCGAATTCNAACCATTAGAAATAAAATGAAATTCGGGAGAATTAGAAATACTCAGTTGATAAATTTGTGTATTATCAAATGCTTTTAGATTAAGTTGATATGGAGGATTATCATTTTGAATACCAGAAATGATAATTTCCCTATATTCCAGTCGGCTAAATGCATAATTAGCAAGTTGAAAATTTCTTGGATTTTCGAAAATAAGAGTAATTGGCGTATCGGAATAAAAATTCAATATTTGAAAAGTATTTTCTTCTACTCGATCAACACAATTGATAAATGTGAATTCGAATTGTCCAAGTGAAAGAACTGTTGATGTGAAATTTGCAAATGTATTCGACGTTAAATGTGTAAAATTGATGAATTTAAATAAATGAAACCGATGACCGCCGGATGAAAATGTTGACCAATCGATAAATGTTTCATTACTTGGATGGTTTTCAACACAAGTAACTAAGCTTTCATCGCTGTTACAACGACAAGAAATAATTGAATTGGTAAGACATGGAAACTCGGATTTGGTTAAAGTTATAATTAAACTTATACGAATAAAACACAAGAAGAATTTGAATCGAAACATTTCTTTACGTAAATGACTTGCATTGCACTAACACTATGTCATGATATACTATCTATATTACAATGCATGTTTTTTTTCTTATCGTTTCTACTGCTTAACGTGACGTTTTTGGAGTATCTGAATGAATTATTGTTTTCTGAAAACAATGCTAAGATATAATTTACAAGTTTCTAATTCGAGGCTTTTAAACGATCAGTTCCGTTATTTATCACAGTAACATCTATTTTTCTCATCATATGATTAAAAGAAATATTGGATCAAATAGTTCATATCATGATTGGCGAGACATAATAGCGATGCATCAAAATATAGATCTTCTATAATAATTACGTAGAATATCGCATGTGATAGATTCCATGTACAGTAAAACTTCTATTACTGAATACCCCTTCTTTATGATCTACCTGTTATACTTAACGCTCTCCGGTCCCCCGAACAAATTTTGCTGATTGTGACTATGAACGCTTTTTTCCAGTCCCAATGGTATACATCACCTCAACAATGTGAACGAATGTTGATGACGCCATCTATGTCGTCGCCAACAAAATTCATCTGATTGACGTGTCCTTTATTTGTTGGAAAGACAGAGAGGGAGAAAGAATTAATTCATCATCCAATTAGAATCCAATCTGACTTATGTTCTACTAGATGCGAATTTGTCAAGACAAAAATCGATTTTTGACAACTTTAAAACTGCATCTGCATATTAAATCTCGAATCTTTGGAAACGATAAAATATTTTCGCGAATCATGAATGTCTATACATTATCAATCTGAATAAATTAATGATAAGCAACTTCAAGGGCAATCCCAAGTGTTAAAAGATCTTCAACATGCTGGATATACATCGTTTTCTTCGTCAATGCTATTATCAGCAGGTACTGCTCAACAACGGAAAACATTTTCAGTACCGATTTCACAGCCACTTCCACAAAGCGAATAACAAGAGCGACAAAAACGGCAAACGAAAAAATGTCGAGGTGATCGTAAACGTCAACGATTTGTAGCAAGGACTCAACAAAGAAGAAATTGAAAAGTTACTCGACACGTATGATAATGCTATTCAAAGTGAAAACGATGGACAGTCTACTACTACTACTACTATTTCTGATATGGATGTTGAACTGCTCATTCCTGAATATGATGTAGTAAGTAAAGTTTTTTTGTGAAACATTTCGAATAGGCGATTCTTTTCCCTTTTCCACCATTTATTACAACAGAAAAAACTTGAAAAAAATAGTATTCAAATAGTGAAAACTTCAAAACGTAAGCAAGGAAAACAATCACGAGGTATGATCACATCTGTAAGTGAAATGTCAATTTCCAATACTCCAAAGAAACGACAACGTGTCACAATCATGGATAATATCGAAGAGCAAGCAAATACTAGTGAATCGATATCCGACTATAAGCCCAAATACTTAAAGAGTTCGCGATCAAGTATTCAAACAAATACTGTCAAAGTCATCATCGGGAGCAGATGGTCGCATTCAATCGTTGGATACCTCGCAAAAAAATGCAACACGTTCGTACATAAGTTCATTATCTTTATAATCTCTTCTATTGAAAATTGGAACAAAAATATTGGGAACATCATTGTAATGTGTGTTCAGCTGAATCGGTTTGGTCTTCATCTTTAGCTAAAGGAAACAACAGTCTCACTTGTTTTAAAGGACAGGGGGATATAAGCTATAGGAAATGGGCGCTAGGAGGTTCATTTCGAATTTGTTGTTCAATGTGTTTGGGAAGCTTAAATAGATGTTTATAAACTAGATTTAGACACAATTATGCATATTGAAGGCTGTTTTGAAGCAAAAATCGCCCTTGATATTTCATAGGTGTTGAGAGGTTGGTATACTATTTGTAGTGGTCCAATATTTGAACAAAACGAACAGTTTTTAAAAACCGTTGAAAGCTCAATTCATGATCATTAGAAAGAGCGTTTAATTCTGCATCTTTTCATATACGGATATGATTTTTTCAATAAATTATGAGGATCATTTGTAGCAATACTTTTTCATGGAGTTTCATAAACTTTGATTTTTTTAATGATATTTCACATTATTTTAATTCATCTTGAGTACTTTTTTTTCACGACCCTATTTCATTCATAGATCATTCGATAGAGAAAAGAAAGCGC